>JAASAO010000737.1:0-47692 GCA_017311375.1 Mytilus coruscus | reverse complement strand
ATATTTCGTTTACTTTATCCTGTTAAGTATTGTTCAATCTTTAATGTTTACCGGTCTCGATTACTTTGGACTTCATGAGATTCCCTCAGGTTTTGTTTTCACCTTTTATGTCCGGCTATATCACATATTTATTTTACAATTTTACATACAACCTTGGCTCGTTGAACTATAACTGCAAATCGAAAAAAATAATGCATTTATCTCTTTTATTATCTGAAATATTATTGATCGAACTCTTTCAAAATAAGTTAACATTTGTAAGGAAAGCACATAAAACCGCCGAAAAACATTCTTAGGGTGGATCATTGGTATATGTTTCCTTAGATAGATTTTAGTAATACTTTGCCAGAATGTAGATTTTTCCATGCCTTTTTCAAAAATAAAATAAAATGTATGGATCACCGTGCTATTTTGCAGGCTACAAATCGTGCAAAATTACCCAACTTTGCATAGACTTGTCATGAAAAAACACTTTTTTGTGAATAAAAAGAAATCTATGAGATAGAATTTTGAAATAATATATGAAAAGATAGGTTTTGAAATATGTTCACATAAAATATATTTACTATATGAGCTATTCCTCCTTTAAATAGCTAAGTTGACAATTTGATTCGAACAAATATAAATATTTGGTATATGAACAATCAGTCTGAATAATGCAATAAATCACTTATTTTTCTTTATTCCAATCAACAGTCTAACACATTAATTGCCAACCTGTCTCAAAATTTGCAAATTTAAGCAAAGTACTAGACCTTTTGTGAACTGCTATATTACAATCCAAGATGGCGGTATACAGTTAATCTATCTTAAATTTCTCTTAAAATCATTAAATCTGTAATTTCTAGTACATGTATTTTTATTAAAAAACTATATGTTGTTGACACATAAATTTCCGTTTTAATGATATCAAATAATCATAGGATCACAAACTTCGTTCTTTGTCTAATAATCAATCTGTCACATAGTTGGTAGTGAAAAACGTAAAAAATTAAAGTTTACGGCCCGCAACGCGATGAAGTTACGATTAACGTTTTGTGGTATTTTTTCACATAGAACACCACTTTGGATGCTGCATACCGTAAACACGAAGTCGGTGAACCTATCATTATTTTGCATAATCAAAACAGAAATTTATATATTTAGAAATTGCGGATTTGATGATTTAAAGATAAATTTACGAAGGTTTTTTTGCCGATTTTATGTGCATTCTATACAAATGTACAAAAGAATTCAATCAGTAATATTTCAGGTAATAAAGAGATAACTGCATTATTTATTCGATTTTCAGTTATAGTTCAACGAGCCAAGGTTGTATGCAAAATTTTAGCAAAATCTGTGACATAGCCAATCTACTGTCCCTTGACCTGAATTGTATAATCTTAATAGATCTATGCGATTTAAATATATTGTAATTTATGCCGCCTCTAATTTACTGATATTCTTATTATTCATGAAACATAGGTAAGTATCAATTTGTAAAATTTGTACCGTATTTACACAAACTTGTTCATATTTCATCTTTTGAGTTACAATATAAAAATCTTTTATTTTTCACATTGCATCAAATGAACTTTTCACAATCAATAAGCAAGAAAGTTTATAGTAGGATGACTCTTCAAAGATACCAGGCTTATGATTAGGTACGCTAGACGGACGTTTCATAATATTCACAAATGGCACTCAAATCAATGCAATGTGAAGGCCAAAAGATACATATGAAAGTATGTTTTGAATATTCTCAATTATGATTTGTTGATTTTCAAATCAAGTAACACTCACCTCATAAATGTATAACCTTTTATATCAGGAAGTGTTCATATGATTAAAATAAGTAGTGGTAAACTTAAACATAGTGGTAAATTGTGTTTCCCTTTATTCTTCAAGTTTGAAAAGCAATACAATTGATATAAGCTATAATTCTTCATAATTACACAGGTAAACAAAATATGTCTATTTTTGTTGGCATATAGACAACAAATGAAAACAACACTTTATAAATTTCGTGCGTCCGAAGCGCTTTTCTTGATTTTTCTTATTGGAAACGCTCAAATCCGAGTATTTGAAAGCCAAGGATGTATAAAAACTGAAACAGTTGGAGAGCTATATGACAACAAAGGACCTTTCCTGTCATAATATTCTTGTTTCATCAATGTGAATCCAACATATAAAGTGTTTGATTACCTCTTATATATGTGTAATTGGATATCCGACTCTTAAACGAATGGCGAAAGATATCAAAGGGACATTGCAACTCATAAGTCGAAAATAAAATGAAAACGCCATGGCAAAAAAGGAAAAAGACCAAAATATAAATAACAGTATAATACAAACCACAACATAGAAAACTAAAGACTGAGCAACACGAACCCTACCAAAAACCTTGGGTGATCTCATGTGCTCCAGAAGGGTAAGCAACCACATGTGGCACTCGTGGTGTTGCTCATGTTAGTACAAACCCGGTGATAAATCTAATTCTGTAGATCACATATGGAGAAAAATGAGGACGGGATTGTGGTTACGACGATTGGAACATATCTGTCGACATCTGTGGAACAGATATCCCATAACGGTCAACCAACTCGTGATGGCGTCCGTAAAATTTTCGAAGGGATGATTTAATTGTTTAATAGCTTCCTTGTGTGCAGCAACCCTCTGTCAAGGTAATCATGATAGGAAACGCAAACCCTGGAATATCGTATATTCCTATATGTAGGCGATGCTGGAATATTGCTAAATAGAAATGGAAAGTTCACAAATGGGAAGCTGAAATCATCTCTTAAACCATCCGAATGCAAGAAAACATCAAATTACCTTAGGTTTGTTAAGTAGCTTGTTTTTTAAGAATTAAAACTACTATTCTCTTTAAAAATTGTTTTTATCGGTATTAACATTTATACTCTTTCAAATAATAAAACATAATTGAATTAATGCAAAAAAAATACAGATGTTCACATGTTGTAAATCGATTTAGTAGAGTAAACAAGGAAACCGGAAACAACCCAAAAACTTAGGAAATCGCATTAACTCCAAAAGGAGCGAGATGGTGTACATCGACAACGTACTGTATCTTGCTTTGCATGCATTCTTCGACATGTGATACAACATTCAGTAAAAATGTCACTATCAGGAAAAAGGCATAGTCGGTAAACAGTACCATGATTACAGGTCATTTTACTATATAAAAATCTAAAATGCGAAACATTATTTCTTGTGGATGTCGTTAATTTTTGTCTGTCATTTGTTTTCCGTTATGTTTTTACTCAAACGTAGTCCTTTGTTTTCTCGTTTGAATGTTGTTTTTTTTTCTTTTTAAGCCATGGCGTTGTCAGTTTATTTTCGACTTATGAGTTTGAATGTCATTTTGGTATATTTTCTCTTTTGCAACGTTTTGTTTAAGTGTAAACTGTAAGCACGATGTCTGTTAAAAAAGTAGCATACACATTTTGTAGACATTTAAAGGTTGTTTATCGACACAAAGGGAAATTTCCAACTGAAATTATGATTAAGCGTTATTATTAACGTCAAAGGTGAACAATTTTGATTGGAAAGGACACTTCTCTTAAAAGAGTAGAAGAAATTAGGCCCACGTTTTGCCCAAGATTATTTTCAAATTGAAAAGTTTGAATACATGGTCTACATGATCATGACTTACTCTAACATGTGTTCAGAAGATAGAAACAATTTTCATATTTGACGAGATACTATGGGAACATCGCATGACGAGTTGTGTGGTTTGTAAAATTTCTTGGTATGGATATATCCAAATAACATTTAGAGGCATTCATTATGCTTAATGGTACTTTTACTAGATTGATTAATTGATCGGTGTTTAACGCCACTTTCAGCACTATTGTCCTATTTCGTGGCGTACAGTTTTTATTGGTAGAAGAAGCCGGAGTTCCCGCAGAGAAACACCGATAATCGGTAGGAAAACTGACCAGACTAGTCAATTAAGATGGGAGTTTAGCGCAATGCCGCGTTAGGGTTTCGAACTAACAACCTCAGTGTTGACCGACTAGGGATACAGTAGTTCGATTATTTAAACCACTTGGCCACCGAGGTCCATACTAGTATCAAAAAGCTTGTCTTTTGTTATGTCGTTTTTATTTGTTTCTGCTTGAAGTTTCCATACAAAGAAAATATTAATGGAAAACTGCATACAATACGCATTTATTTGCGTGAAATATTCGCATATAATGACGTAATGATATTGCAAATCATTTCAAATACATATATATACAATAAAGAGAAATTTATGATATCAAGATATATATATTAAATATATATATAATTCGTCTCAAATTTAGCCCAACAATGTTAGATCTTCAAATTTGCGTTAGCAAATTTTTGTTCTTTCCTCCGCGGGATTGAACCCTGGCGTCTATGACACCGTGGCAACATCGCCTGCACCGTGTCTACGCCCTAGGTTACATAAAAATATAACTTTTGTTACCTTTTAGATCAGCTATTTTGTCTGTAGTAAAGGATGATAATGTTAACTACCATGCCGCCATATCAAATTTTAATTTTATTATACACGTCTAAACATGTGACAACTTTTTGACAGACATTCTGCATCGGATAACACGTGGTTATATATATATAATTCGTCTCAAATTTAGCTCAACAATGCTAGATCTTCAAAATTTCCGCTGACATTCACTCGTTATTCAGTAATTCAGTAATAGATAAATACAATTGTGTATGGTGTCATGGTTACTATCGTAAAGTCTCAAATTTCAAGAATTCTATAGCTCTTTGTTCTTAAGTTTGATTGAAATAACAGTCATTTGAAATCATAATATACCTTATGGTATACGAAACTTGCGCTGCAAAATGAATATACCTTGAATTGTATTTAAGAGCGCATTCACTGCATAAAAGTCGGACGTACACATTCAAGTCGTTCAGATGTGCATCAGAAATTAGCAAAATATATTTCCCACATCAATATCATAAAGTTTTGTCCATTATTCGAAATTATCATTCTGCAAGTCTTTTACCATAATACAAATTTCCTGGTTTTTCTTTTGATTGAAAATAAAAACAAATATTGTACAAACTTTAAAAGTTAATTGTATGCCTAAAAGGTTTACTACTTAAGCTTTACATTTAAGAATCATTTATTCGATAGCTTCCACGTAAGTAGCAATCCTTTAATTCTGCAATTTAGCATCAGATAACCTGGGAAATCCCATATGCAAGTTTGCTGAACCATTATTCAATAATACTGAAACGTTATTACAGGAATAATGAAAGCAATCAATATGATGTGAGGTTTATTTCTCAACAATCCCTTATTTCCAATCTTTAGGCTTTAGTCAAGATATTTGCAGACTCATTTTCGTCTGAGATGTTCTCTTTATATCTAAGACTAAAGGTCCATTTGCAAATGGTTTACTCTTTTCTGTTTTTGTTTAATGAATCATGCTTTCATTTAAATCGTTAAATCGATATACTATTGGCATTAAAATGAAAATTCACTTTATGCAAGTGATATGCGTCATGATTACCTGCCGGAAAAAGAGTTTGACAATTTCTAGTTGTGTGCAGTGTACATATATTTCTCAAAGGTAGGACTTTCCACAGATACTAAATGGGTTTAAGTAGTGGTTTCTAGAGGTTTCATTGAAGAGACGGTCTTCTTTATTATTCATTATATCTGTTTCAATATCTTGTGTGTATACATTAATATGCAATATTTCTTCTTTATGCTTTAGTTATACTCTTCAGAATGAATAGCACGGCATTTGTATTCGCTATTGTTCTCCTAGCTACAGGTAACATTTAACTTTTATCTTATAGAATATAAGTAACTGTAATAAATGCAGCTGCTGAACATAATGAAATTGTCTTTACATGTAGGTCGTGAGATTTATTGATAATATAGACAATGATTTAAGGGAGCATTAGCTACAAGATATGAAAAAAACCCAAAATATTATTTATTTTGTTCAATCATTAATGAAAGTAAACTAGTGAGATAATAATTCGCTTTTAGCAGCCAATTTGGTTCAATTTTGTCAAAATAAACTAAGAAACATCTCTGATGAATTATTCATTCGCAAGTGGCTAATTCGACCTCGTTGAATCCGCATTCATGTGACCTTCAATTTAACCCCTTGGCTGAACATGGGTTACGCATGCATTCAGCTATTAAAAGGGAAAAACCTTCAACATTGAATATGAAACAAGGATGAACCATTTGGTTAACTGATTTGATCCACAAAAAAAATCATTCTTATACAGGTAACAATGATGATAAACATACTTTTAAACCTACAATATGAAATCAAACAGACTAAGAAAAATCCAATTGCATGTGGTCACTATCTGTTGATATCTATATTTATGTTTATATCGGGTTTTATGACCGTCGGTAGTCTTTGGGGTTATCTCGATGTTAAGTAGATGATGTCTAGACAAAAATACACACAAAATGTTGATACATATTATCAAGTTCATGAATTGTTAATTGTTTATTTTAAACTTTTTGTAATTTGGATATACGTTGTAGTATGTTATAAATCAAATATGAGAATTTGAGTCAAATCGGTGAACACGAATTTGACAGCTAATGCCCCTTTAATTGTGTTCTCCTTGATTTTGACTCTGATGTGAACACATGGAAAACGTGTTTACAAATTGAATAAAGGATAAATCTTTTATATGAACCTATGCTAAATGTAAAAGGTTATATTTTCAATAAAAAAAAAATGTTCTTTAAACATAAAATTAAATTATAACATATAGTGATTATGCAAATTAATCCAGTTTCCCTCTACCGTAGTAAGTTTCCGGGTTCGTATTAACAGAAAATAAACATATTTCAAGTAACATATTTTCTTTATTTACAGGTATGCAAGAATCATTTCAGCAAGTTTGTACTAACAGATTTTGTAAAACCCGCCCAAACAGTATTGGATGTGAAGGTTGTTGTGTAGGATTCAAGTGTAACGGCCCGGCTGGTTATTGCGAAAATTCTAAATGTTATTGCAATGGATGCGAAGTTAAAGGTGTGTAATCAACTTTGTAAAAATAAGTGTTGAGATTTTAATGTTATGTTATAACATTAATGGTAGAAATTGTTCTGCACCAGATGCGCATTTCGACAAGTAATGATTCTTTATTGATGCTGGAGATCGAAATATTTGAAACTCCAAAACCTAGTAAAAACGTTGGAAGAGCTGATTATCACATCTCCTTTTTTTTTTTTTTTTTTTTTTTTTATATATATATATAAAGGCAATACAGCAAGACGGGAAATCAAGAGTTACACAAATTTAACCCGATAACAGACAATCACCTGCTTACGGTTTTCGTTTGAGGAGTATTTTAACCCGTTATGAAGTTGAATATGCGTACCCATTGAGATAAATCGACATTTTTTAAACCAATGGAACCGAGCGACATTAGCAGATTTTCTGTATAACGTTGTTTACATTTTCGTTAAAGTATTTTGATACAACTAAAATTCTTTAAATATAAATATTACGGATAGTGAACAGTTAATTATATGGATTGAAAGAAATATAAAAGACAAAAAGTTGTATATATAATGAGTGTTATTGCTTCTATGAATTAATTTGCTATGGTTATTAAAGGTTAAGGTATATCAATATTATGAATGAAACAAATATTCAAAAATACTACTGGAACAAGATATACAATTTTGATATTTTTGATCCACGAATTTTGTAATTGGTCGTAAATATGTTGTTAATTATATAAGAACGACCACTGCAAATGAAACAAAAATGGCAATGAATATCTAAGGTACTTCAAGTCAATTAAATTGACAATATAAAATCTGATCACAATAGTCCTGTGTTTAAAGATACAAAAACAGTAATTGATGAATGCGTGTTCGTGTAAATATAACCATGATACCTAAAGGTATAGTGAATATCATAGCTATTATGCAAACAAAAAGTATAACAAAAATACCGAACTCCAAGGTAAATTCAAAGAGGGGAAGTCCATAAAGACTTACAAAATCAAACGTAATCAATCAACGGAACAAGTGATAACAAAACTGTCATATTCATGGCTTGGTACAGGCAATGTCCGAAGGAAATGGTGGGACAAACCTGGTTTCACAGATAGCTTAACCGCCCACTTGTATGACAAAACCATTAAACAATCGCATAGTAAAAAACAATACAGCAGCGCTAATTGATATCTTTTGTGAAATGCAAAGTTTATGATTTTTTATTATTATCTTACATTTTCAGCAACTGACAATGCTTTTCAAAAAAGTTCTGGAGTAGCGACACGTCGAGTAATGAAGTAATGCAAAAAGGACATAAATATATAAATTACTAAATGATACAAATTGTAATGTTTCCTTGCCAGATAATTGCATTAAAAAACTTTAGTTTAATAATTTTTTATTTCTATGTATTATCATAATTCAAGCGTTTTTTTTTTCGACGATTGATAGTAAAGATATTCACAACCAATGATTCTTTTGTCTAATGTACATGATGACAATATGGTGATGTCCGACTATTCAAAAAACAAACAAGTACATATTGATGTGTAGTTCACGTTAAAATGAATACTCCTTGGCATTTTAACATGTCTAATGATTCAATGTAACTTTCTGATAAAGTTTTTACATATTCAATGAAAAATAGTTTTTTTCATAAAGTAATTCTGCTTGTAAAGCAACAACTATAGCCTCCTTTCCGATAAGTATATATATGAGGGGTTTGGGGCTTCAAGAGAAATGTGCATTCCGAAAACCTAAGAAATTCAAAAGTATAATTTACCAACAATAAGGTAAACACAATCACATTTAAATTTATAAGATTCCAACCACTCTAAACAATCCAGAAACAACAAGGGCAATCGCATAAACAAATTGAAGATTCTCGTAAAAGTTTCGAACTGTCTTGGATTAAACGACTGCAGACAGCATATCCTCTTGGTCTAAATGACAATATAATGGGACAAAGGAACAAATCTTAAACTTCTTCTATTGATATCATGAATATTGTTGATTAGAGACAATAATAATAGGTATCATGGCAAACGTATCAATCGAAATGAACGAATTAAACATCGCATAAATTATACACTTGATGATCTATCTATATTTAAAAACAATGGTAGGCATCAATTATTTTATAAACTGGGTCAAGTACCAATTAGTAAATTACATGATATTTTCAAGGAGTGTGAGACAATCTCATTCTTCAGCCCACTCTATGAATAATCGCGTATAATTACAGCTTTTTACCACCATGCGCTGTTCTCGCGTATCGATAAACCTGAAGATCATAAACGGCATTTTCTGAAAGTTAAATATATTAACAGAGGTATTGATTTCATCAACTTATCTAGTATATTTAATGACTCTACCATTCAAAACTTTATACCTCCCTATTTTGATAACACAGAACCACCTATTATTTCGTATACATACAAAACAAACCAGCAGAAGTTTAATTTTTAATTTTACGTCAGTAACATCAGACGTCGATGTAGAAAATAATACTCCTCTAACTTAAGTCTGTGAATCCTCGAATTTTATATATGATCCCTATGGCCATGTTATTACGGAGGACTTCAATATCGTTCAAGACCGAGAGGTTAAAAACTTTTTGAAAAAAGGACAAAAATATCGTCCACATCTAAAATAGGTTAAAAACAGTGTCGCCAGGTCACAAAAGACCCTGTTTCATCGTATTGTAAAGATTGGTGTAAACGAGAAAAATCTTATTCCTTTTAAATAAATGTATGAATGTTGTGGATATTCGAATATCACATTTTGAAAATAATTTAGAAATAAATAGTACATAATACGCCTACTTCAAGAATAAGAAACAAACTTCAAGTACTCGCAAAGCGGTTTGTGTTTGTACCAGCCGACAAAGCAGCAAACAATGTGGTGATGGTATGCCGTAATTACTACACAGACGTTCTTAGAAATGAAATTTTAAATTCTTCTACATTCAAGTCCGTGCGCTCCACAGAGAGTCATATAATAAACAATCATATCAAAACCACACCACAGCTTAAGGCCTCTTCTGAACATTGAAGGTCCCTACTATGTATTGGTTACCTAAACTACACAAAAAACTAGTAAAATTCTTTGGATGTTTCGACGGTCCTTCTGATTCTGTTGACAGTTTTGACCTTTCAACTCTTACCACTTCACTTTCACACATTCTTATGAAACAAAAGTTTTCCAAATTAATAAAATGGTCGTTTGGTAAATCTGAATGCAAATATATTTGCTGCATCTCGTTTAAAGCCTTCTTCTCTAATGAGAAAGGTAAATATGCTAAATATACTTACTGGAGTTATGAGGACATGATTGAAGCTGTTAATTTTCTCCTTCATAATATTTATGTACGTTTCGGCAATAAAGTTTATCGACAGGTTGTAGGTATTTCAATGGGCACCAATTGCGCCCCTTTAATAACAGACTTGTTCTTGTAAGGTTATGAATCACAGTTTATGACCAAACTCAGTAAAGACCCATCTAAATTGCATTTAATTGATAAATTCAACAACACTTACCGTTATCTTGATGATATTTTTTCGTTAAATAATCTAAAATTTTCTAAATATACTGCCGAAATTTACCCAAAAAATTTACTTAAAATAAATCAAGTGTAAACGGTAATTAACGTTATTATTATTTTATTAAAAGCAATTGTTCAGAGAACAATTGAAGGTCTTTCCACCCGAAACGATATATTTTGATAGGAAAATATTAGAATCTGGTTGAAGATGTCATTTCAAGTGTCAGATGATAGCTTACTGCACATGTACTCTGGTTCCAAATATATATGGTTCCTATACGCTTTTGTTTGAATTAAGGGAGATAATTTGTTCCTTCCGGTTCAAAAAATATCACTTCTGGTATAATATGATAGGTTACTTGACACTGATTCCAAACATATATGGTTCTATATACTTTTACATTAAATAAGTACAAAAAATAGCTACTTCTGGTTTACACCAGGTCATTTCCGGTTAGCTTTTTCAAGGTCATATTGTTTGCAACCTAATATAAAAAGTCCCATGGCTTTATCATGTATAGATATGAAATTAAAGGAAAGTTCAAAATCTAGAATGTCAAATTTACCTATGACCTTGACTTTATTTTCAAGGTAATAAACCAAAGACCTCAAATCAAAAGACCGTAGGTCTTTATTATATATGGTTAATGAGTTATATCACCATACGCGTAATTTTAAATATAAGAGGGGAGAAAACTCCCATTCAATGTCAACGTACCCTTTCAACCAAAATGTATGTGCTACGACATGTGGCAACTTACAATTTAGTAAAAATATCTTGTCGATATCTTAAACAGTTTTTGAAAAGAAGTGATAAGCCAAAATCAAAATTTAGATTGTGACCTTAACCTTTGACCTTGACCTTATTTTCTTCTTTTTTTTTTTTTTTTTTTTTTGGACTAAGGACCTCAGATCAAAAGACCCTAGGTCTTTATCACTTATGGTTTACCAGTTACAAATTCATATCACTTATATCAAATACGCAAGGGGAAAAACTCTCATATGGAGTCTCCGGATCACTTCGGTCAACACCAATCTCCTTAACCTGAAGTTATTACGAGCAATTTGGTAAAATGAATTTGTCGGTTTCTTTTACGGTTGCAAAGGAGTAGTGGCCACAAGAAAAACAGTGTTTGGGTAGATAACTCTTACAAGGAAAAGTGTTCGGTTAAACAGGGTCAGTTTAAAAAGCGTTTAAACTGTTCGATATCATATACCAAATATCAAAGTGACATATTGTGAAACAATAATACTGCGCAAGTAAAAAAAATTAGACAGAAGAAAAAAATAATAATTAAAAACCAATTGTTCAGAGAACAATTAAAAGGTCTTTCCATAAAAAAAGCATGTATTTTGATAAGAAAATATAAAAATCAAGTTTAAAATGTCATTTCCAGTGCTAGATGATAGCTAACTGTGCGCTGATTCCAAAAATATGTGGTTTCAATACACTTCTGTTTGAAATAAGGGAGATAATTAATTACCTCCGGTTTAGAAAATGTCACTTCCGGCACAATATGATAGTTTACTTGACACTGATTCCCAAAATATATGGTTTTATATACTTTTACATCAAATAAGTACAAAAAAAGCTACTTCCGGTTCACACAAGGTCACTTCTGGTTGGCTTTTTCAAGGTTATATAATTTGCAACCTATTTGAAAAAGTCCTAAGGCTTTAGCATGTATAAATATGAAGTTAAGGCAAAGGTCAAAATCTAGAACGTCTAAATCAACTTTGACCTTGACCTCAATTTCAAGGTCATAAACCAAAGACCTCAAATTAAAATACCTTAGAACTTTATTAGATATGGTTAACGAGTTATATAACCATACACCTAATTCAACATATAAAAGTGGAGAAAACTGCCATTTTATGTCAACATACACTTTAAACTAAAATTTAAGTGTTACGACATGTCGCAACTAACAATTTAGTAAAAATATGTTGTCGTTATCTTATACGGTTTTGAAAAGAAGTGAAAATAAGCCAAAATCAAAATTAAGAATGTGACCTTGACCTTTGATCTTGACCTAATTTTGTTTTTTTTTTTTTTTGGACCAAGGACCTCAAATCAATGGATTCTAGGTCTCTGTTACTTATGGTTTACCAGTTACAAATGCATATCACTTATATCCAATGCATAAGGGGAAATAACTCTCATATGGAGTCTCCGGAACGCTTCGGTCCAAACCATTCTCAACATCCTGAGGATATAGCGAGCAAATTGGTGAAATAATATTGTCGTAATCTTTAATGGTTGCGAAGGAGTAGCAAACACAAGAAAAACAGTGATCGAGGAGATAACTCTTACAAAGAAAAGTATTCGGTTAAGCAGGGTCAGTTTTGAGAGCGCATATACTGTTCAATATCATATACCAAATATCAAATCGACATCTTGCGAAACAACAAAACAGCGAAAGAAAAATAATTAGGTGGAAGAATAAAAAAAAAATCAGAAAAAATCAATAGGTCTTTCCACGGAAAAGTGGAAAGACCTTATTAAAAACCAATTCTTCAGAAAACAATTGAAGGTCTTCCCACCTCAACTTCGATAATAAAGAATGAAATTTAAAAAACGGTGTTAGAAGATGTCATTTCTGGTTCATATAATTAGTTACTTCAAACTGATTCTAAATATATAAAATTTCAAGGTACTTTTCAATTGAATCAGTAAGAAATAGACTACTTCCAGTTAAAATAATGTCACTTCCGGTTAACCGTTTAAAAGGTCACATGTCTACCAACCACATGCAAAAGACCTAATGGTTTTATAATGGACCAGTATGAATTTTTAGCAAAGGTCAAAATCTAGAATTTCAAATTTACCTTTGACCTTGACCTCAATTTCAAGGTCATAGGTCAGTGATCTCAAATCGAAAGATCCCAGGTCATTCACTTGTATGGTTGAGGAGTGATACTGATTTCAAATACATAAGGGGAGAAAACTCATATAAAGGGTGACCGAAACACTTCGACTTAAATGCGTTGAAGTTGCGTCATGTCGTAAACAATTTTTGGCAAACACACTGTATCCTTAACTGTTACGGTCTCTTTGGAATAAAGACAACAAGCAAAGTATAAAATTAAAACCATGACCTTGACCTTTGACCTTGACCTCAATTTCCTCCAAATAAACCAAGGACTTCGCATCAGAAGACTTTAGACCTCTATGACTTATGGTGTATGAATTTATTCAACATATCACTTATGTTAAATTCTTAAAAGGAAATAACTCCCATTAGGTGTATTTGGATCACTTCCATTAAACTAAACCAAAACATTCTGAAGAGTACACAAACAATTTGGTGAAAAAAGTTTGTTGATATCTTTTAAGTTCCAGAGAAATAAAGAAAAAGGGGACGTGGGGAGATAACTCCTATTATAATAAGTGGTCGGTTACAAAGAGTGAATTGGAAAATCCCTATTACTGTACGACATCATTGGCCAAAAATCCTTTCAATATGTCGTGAAACAAAAAAACATCTCAGACGGCAGAAGAACAAAAAATCTAAACAAAAGCAAAAGGTCTTTCCACGAAAAGTGGAAAGACCTAATAATGAGAACAAAAGCAATAGGTCTTTTCACGTGTCTGTTGTGGCGTTTTGGATTTCAATGAACGTAATCTATGTATTACTGGTAAATTATTAAGTCAGGGATTTGGTTACCACAAATTACTTAAAATCTTTACTAAATTCTTTCATAGATATAAAGATTTGGTTTGGAAGTTTGGTTGTACCTTGAAACTTATTTCAAACGGGATAGCACATCCTAATTTTTACGGAGATGTTGTTTACCGAGCCCGGAAATTTAGATACGATCCGGGTAAACTTATCGATCCTTTAAATAAACTTATTCTAAAAGGTTATCAATTCAACACTATAATTAGATCTTTGAATATTGTTTTTATTGGTATTAATATTGATTTTGTTATCAGTAAATAAAAATCAAACTGAATATTATTTTTATATACATATGCACATTCATGGCTCTACAATCTAATCGATACTTGTGTCTTGGCATTGCACAAGGTCATGTTTTTTTCTGACTGTTAATGACGTCTTTACACTAAATCCATTGGATGTTGGATGTGTACTGATTGATATTTTAGTCTTAGATGCATGATTTTTTTGTATTAGTTGTTATTGTGTTATTTTGTGTCTTTTTGTTGTGGGGATGTATAAGTATCCTGCCACGCTCATTCTGTGTTTTTGTTAGATGTATGTCTGCTTTGTATCTATCTGATGAGTTAAGCCCTATTCAACTGATTTTGATAGGTTGTTCTTATGTTGTACTGTTACACCACTGTCCCAGATTAGGGGAGGGTTTGCGCCTTCAAACTAGTTTAACCCCGCCACATTCTGTATTTGCCTGTCCAAAGTCAGAAGCCTGTAAATCAGTGGTTATCGTTTGTTGCTGTGTAACATATTTGTTTTTCTCTCATTAATTTGTACATAAATCAGACCGTTATTTTTCTCGCTTGAATTGTTTTTCACTTGTCATTTCGAGGCCTTTTATAGCTGACTATACGGTAAAGGTTTTACCCATTGTTGAAGGCCGTACGGTGACCTATTGTTGTTAATTTCTGTTTTTTTGTTTTTTGTCTCTTGTGGAGAGTTGTCTCATTGACAATCATACCGCATCTTCTTATTTTTATATTTACATTATACAAATATAACATCAACCGCAATATCTTTCCATTCCTCTATTTTACAGTTTCGTACAAACATTTACGACAACAGTGACGATATTTCGTTCCCTATTCTTGATTTTCCTTTTCTTGGACATCGATATTTCTCTGACCCCATCTTACTGTATTTGTATACTCTTTCGCCATGCCCTTGTCTGTATTGACGTTGTAGATTTGAATGAACGTTATCTGTGTGTCACTGGTAAATAATTAAGTCAGAGATTTCGTTACCACAAATTAATTGAAACTTTAACTATATTTGTTATAGATACAAAGATTTGGTTTGGAATTTTTGTTGTACCTTTATTGCATACAAAACGGTAATCACATTCGAATTTTTACGAAGATGTTGTTAAAAGGGCTCGAAAATGTATATAAGATTCATGTCAACCTATCGATCCTTTGAAAAACTTATTTTAAAAGGCTACATATTTAACACTGAAAGATCTTTGACTATTGTTTTAACAGTACTAGATTGGTCTTGTTATTGATAAATCAAATCATAACTAGATATTTTTTTTAGACATTTAGGAACACTTATGATCATATATATTTTGTTTATAATTGTGTTTTGGCATTGCACAATGGCATGTTTTTCTCAGACTATTTATGACATCTTTACACTAAATCCAGTGGATCTGTACTGTAATTTCAAAGTAGGAAACATGGTTTATATATTTGTGGTAATTGGCTTTGAACTAGTGTTAAATAACTGTGAGTAATCTGAAATCGTCACTTTGTTTTTTTAACCGTTTTGTTGTTTTGTTGTTTTTTTTTTTTTTTGTGTTTTTTTTTTTTTTTCTCCTTGTGTTGATCTTTGCCAAACTTCTTTCAACTGAGTTTTATAGTTTGTTCTTATGTTTTTACTGCTCTATTGCTGGCCCAGGTAAGGGATGGTTTTGTGCTCATAAACCTGTTTTACAGCGCCACATTCTGTACGTGTCTGTTTCAAGTCGGGAGTATATACTTCAGTAAGTGTCGGTGGTGGATGTCTATTAACTTTTGATTTGTTGTTTGAATATTAATCAGGCTTTCTTGTTTGAATATTAATGAGGCTTACTTGTTTGAATATTAATCAGGCTTTCTTGTTTGAATATTAATCAGGCTTTCTTGTTTGAATATTAATCAGGCTTTCTTGTTTGAATATTAATGAGGCTTACTTAATTGAATATTAATCAGGCTTTCTTGTTTGAATATTAATCAGGCTTTCTTGTTTGAATATTAATCAGGCTTTCTTGTTTGAATATTAATCAGGCTTTCTTGTTTGAATATTAATCAGGCTTTCTTGTTTGAATATTAATCAGGCTTTCTTGTTTGAATATTAATCAGGCTTTCTTGTTTGAATATTAATCAGGCTTTCTTGTTTGAATATTAATCAGGCTTTCTTGTTTGAATATTAATCAGGCTTTCTTGTTTGAATATTAATCAGGCTTTCTTGTTTGAATATTAATCAGGCTTTCTTGTTTGAATATTAATCAGGCTTTCTTGTTTGAATATTAATCAGGCTTTCTTGTTTGAATATTAATCAGGCTTTCTTGTTTGAATTGTTTTACATTTGGTCATTTGTTTTTTTTTTTTTTTTTTTTTTTTGTAACTTACTAAACGGTATGGGTTTTGTTCTCTTGTTGAAAACCTTACGGCAACCTATAATTGCTTACATGTGCACTATTTGGTCTCTGGTAGATTGTTGCCTTATTTACTACATCTTACTTCGATTCAATTCTTTCACAACAATAACCAATATATAAATGACAGCGGAACCATTTGAGATATTGACTTGTCTTTTCCTTTAGGCTTTAAATTGTCAAAATGTCTATTGATAGAAATCTATATTAATACAGAAATATTTGGTTTTGTATACCGTTGTCGTTCAGAAGCATCTCAGGTCACTCCGGGGTTTTGGTCGGGTTCGTCTTGCTAAGTCTTTAGTTTTCTATGTTGTGGTTTGTTCACTGTTTTATTATTTTTTTTTCTTTTGTTTAGGCTTAAAATGGTCTAAATTTCTATTAATAGACTGACAATAAGATCAGACACTTGATTATTGTTAAGAACCATCTGTTGAATTATAGATGTCCTTTTGCTTCGTTTGTTGTCAGATGGCTGTCTCGTTGACTTATATCCAACATTACTGTTTTCATATAAGTACGACCCAATGAAAGAAACACTATTTATTTTATGAATTTAACATGTTCAGGAGCATCTGAAATCACCACCGGTTGTTTTTAAGTCTTTAGTTTTTCTATGTTGTGTTTTGTAAACCGCTGTTTGTCCTTTATACCAATACCAATACCAAATTGTTTATTATAGTGACATGTGTTTTATAACAATACACAATATTTCAGTAAGCGGTTGTAACTACATGTATCAACGCCCGGCCCTTTGGACCTATAAGTCACTTTAAACATTTATACATATAAAAGAAAAATCATTTAACAGCGGACAAAATTAGAATTCATGTTTGATTCTTCCTATACAAAAAGTTTTTACTCTTATTAAATGCATTGTTCAAAATTTTAGCAGTTTTTTCTAGGATATTTGCAGATAAGCACTTTAAATTGTTCATCTTTAGAGATGTCTTCAAAAGAGTGCTCTATATTCAGTATAAGTTGAATTCTTAGATCTCGGTAAAAACACAGACCATCAGGAAGTGGCGTTCATTTTCAACACAACGTGGGTCACACATTTTGCAAATGCGGTCAGCTTCTACTTCTCCGACGAACCGTCCTATTTTGATCCTCAAAGGAAGTATGCCGCATCGAAATTGTGCCAGTATAGAACGTTCAGCACAAGTGAGGTTCAGTCCAACATATGTTTCACATTTTTATTCTGATTTGAATGTTTTATGTCGCAATTTCGGAAATGTAATAGAGTTTTCCCATTCAGTGGAACACAACATAAAAATCTGTCTTTTACAAGAGAAACATCACAAGTTTTTTTTTTTTTTGGTGGAAATGATCTTCCAAGTCAATGTGTGACAAAATAAGTTTCACATCTGATGACCAATTGTTCAAACACCTTTCAAGGTCCCAGTTGAAAACCTGTTTACATACGCGTGAATCGTCCATTCGGATGAGCTTGTTCTATAGTCTAATTATATTGTACCAGTGTCTTTCTTTACATGGCAACCATCCAACATCACCATTTGTAGCAACTTTCGGGGCGAATTTATGAACACCCAAGAAAAAACGACTGGCTTTGTTTTGTACCAAGTTAACACATGCATAGTCTTTAAAACCCCAGACTGTTGAGTTATAGTCTAAAATCGGTACGACACATGATGTAAACAGTTTTTCAAATGTCTTTATTCCAAAATTCTTGAGATTATGAATTTTTGAAATAATTCCACCGAGTGCTCGCCCTCCAGCTTCCGAAAATCTCTCAGCATTCACTTTATAGTCTTTAAATTCATGGAACATTACACCCAGATATTTGTACTTGTCGACAGTCTGTTATAAATTTCCTCCAATTTTAAACTTGTATTCTGATCGTTTTATTCGAGATTGGCGGAAATGAACTACCTTCGATTAACACTATATCGTCAGCATACAACATTATCGATAAATTTGAGTTTCCTATGCTAACACCAAGGTCAAGGTCTTTAACTTCCTGCACTAAATCATTAATGAAAATTGAGAAAAATGTCGGCGAAAGATTATCGCCTTGTCGAACACCGGAATTACAACTAAACCAATCCGTCAAAGTATCATTCAATTGAATACAAGCGGTAGTATTAACGTAGACGCTTTTGGTAGAGTTATACATTTTCCCATCTATTTTATTTAAAAGAAGGTTATACAGTAGCATATCTCTATCAACAAAGTCAAATGCCTTTTTTAAATCGATAAATATAGCAAACGTTTTTGGACAGTTCCTCACAATTGCATTTAGTGTGAAAATATGGTCTTCACATGAACGATGCGCACGGAACCCATTCTGTTCGTCTGCTAACATGTCGTTTGTTTCTAAATAAGCAGATACTCGGCTGTTTATAAACGCACTATATAGTTTTGAGATACAAGAGAGCAGACTTATTCCACGATAGTTAAGAGAACTTCGTTCATCGGATGTTTTGTCTTTAAGAATTGGACAAATTATTGCCTGTCGCCAGATTGATGGAATAATACTAGTTTCAAATATAAGCTGAAACAAAGAATGAAGCACACTTATCATGCATGCACAGATTCATAAATGAAAACTTCATACGGTATGCTATCAATTCCACAAGCCTTGCCATTCTTTGCCCCATGTATTAAACACCTGATTTCATCGATAGTTATTGTTGTATTCAGTTCCTGGTTTTCATCATATAACGGGTCAACCATACGGTCTTCTAAAGAAGACTTATGTGATAATACTTGGCTATTAAAATTGTCATTAAACTCCGCCGTACTATTATCCATGTTGTAAATATTATGAAAATCTGTTTTCCACCTGTTTAACACTGAATTATCATCAGTTAGGATTTCACCGTTTGGACCGTATACTTCGATGAAGAATGTTTTGTACTTTTCGAGGTCCTAGCTTTTTGATTTTGTACAGGCAATCATTAGGATTCGATGTAACCATATTATCGATTTCCAAACAAAAAGATTGTCTGTAATGACGTTCACATTGTCTTAATTTTCTATCAAATGATTTTTGCGCCTGTTGAAATTCCTCCCGAAATCTCCTTCTGGTAGATGATCTTCCTTTAAAACTAAGAAACTGCTTTTCTTTAAGGCGCATTGCGTTCCAAAGTTGACCGAGTACTTCATTCCAGAAAGGTTTAGAACTTTTATGTCGTTTTCTTGTTTTCTAGTTGCATTACATACTGGAATTTTGCAGTTCATTTCGTCAAATATCAAAGTACAAAGATTCGAATAGATATTATCCACGTGACTTTGAGTCTCCCTTGTGGTCTCAATACGTTGAATTAAAGTTTGAAGTGCTGCTTTCCGTAGATCGGATCCAAAAAAGTCATTAGGAATCGATTTAAGCCTGAAGCGTTTGAACTCATCTAATTTCGAGCTACTATATTCGGATATGTTAGTTAATGTTTTAAATTCTGCAAATAGAATAGAATGGTCTTGGATTTTACTCTTGTCACCTAAAAATTGAAAAAGATTGTTCTGCTCCATTACACATCGGGTAGTAATAACCTGGAATGAGGAACACAGTTCGAGAACGTCGTGAGGAACACACATATAATTCACCACGGATTTCTCTCTTCCTGATATACACCTGAAATTGTCTTTATTCGAGTCTTATCTACTGTTTAAAACACACGTTTTTGATTCATTCAAGAACTCAAAGAATGATTTCCCATGTTGATTGACTGTTTTGTCGATCGCTGTCCTACTTCGTATTGAATCGAAATCCGAAAGTCATTTTGTGTACCAATTCGTGAATTGAAGTCACCACAGATAACGATAACGTCACTTTCACTCTGATCATAAATATTTAGCAGTAAGTGCGAAAAATAGTTTTGTGAATTTCGGCCCCTAATAAAACCTTCCGGTGGGAAATAACACGAAAAGACAGTAAAACTAAAGTCTGTTGATTTGGACGTAAATTTACACAGAAAAGGCCTTCAAAACTGGCATCGACCACTTCAAAATTGTAATCATTTAAAATCCATTGTTTTATAAATAATCCTACACCACCTGAGCCTTTCGGTGCATCACGATGAATAAGTTGTCTATTATAGCCTTTTCAAATATATCCGTTTATGTGCAAATTCTTTTTTAAATTCCGTTAATACCTTTTTGGTCGATCAAGCTAAATTCGGGTTACTAGTGGCCCTAGTTAAATAGCAATTTAAATATTGCACATTTAAAAGCCCGTGATAATTTTTATAAACTATGTAGTTAAAAAATACTCTGTATGTATTGTCATACAAGTAGGAGGTTTAGCTAGCTATAAAACCAAGTTTATTCCTCCATTTTCTACATAAGGAAATGTCTATAATGAGTCAGAAGTATGAGAGTTGTTTTCCATTAGTTTGATGTGTTTGATTTTGCATTTGGTGAGGGACTTTCCGTTTTGAATTTTCCTTGAAGCTCGGTATTTTTGTTATTTTACTTTGTATAACTATTCCTTAAGTGTCTTTAATACCCCCATTTATGTGGGTAACTTTTAAGGTCTGAATAATTAAAAAGACATATATTGCTTGAATTTCTAAACTGGTGCTTAAAATTACGTGTTTTTATTTATTTAATGATAGTATGTGTGTTTTTATATTGTTTGATGCGTTTAACATCTAGCTATAAAAATTCATTTTAAATTATCGCTTACATAAAATTTTAAGCTGACTTAGTAGCTCAATATCACAATTACATTTGTAACCGCCACAGTTTTGTTTCGCTACGCTTATGTTTAAATGTAACCAGCACCTGGAAGAATTGTTTATCACTTAAGGAAAATAGGCATTAAGCTTAATATTAATACCTTCTTAGATCTAACAATTTCACAACCGATTTTGAAACCGTGTAATGATTAACTGCGAGAAACCAAATACATTTAATAATAGAAAATCCTAATGAGGGGTAATTGTAAGAGAAACCTTTGTATTGTTCTGTCAATTTAAAAGCTTGACGAGATACCGCGTTCTATGATTTTGATATCAATTTATATGTTTGCATCATATTTTAAAACCGATTTCCAGATAGTTTACTATTAACCAGTGAAAATTCGATATACATCTTTGTTGTTTAAAAAACCCAAATTGCAGGCTGATATCCAGTTGAAATCAAACAAAAGAAATGGAACTCTTTATTAGATAATTTAAAATTGGCCAAGTTGGTATATTTGAATTGTTTACATGTGTTTCTATGGGTTTTTACAAGGTTAATGTAGGTGCTTAGTTTATAATATTTTTGCATCTGATATACGTGTTTATACTTAATTTATAGTATGGAGCTTCGATGTATTTGTAAACTTTTAAATTAAAGACACATTTTCACTAAACAGTCGATTATGGTTGGTGCAATACATTTGGATCTTTTTTGTACATAAGCATAAATTCCGCCGAAAAAAATCCACCGAAATATGAAAGGTTGAACTTTTTAAAGCATTAATTTACATCTCTGACCCCGGCAACAGTTTTTTTTTAGGGGGGGATCCTCAAACTAATCTCATCGAAAGAGAAATTCGGGTACACTTTTGTTTGTTCAGGTGTATTTAGGCTGACTGTTTTGTCTTGAAAACGTATAAAGCAACAATATTTGATACACCGTCTCGCTACAGAATCTTTCATTTTTGTACAGTAAGGCTACATTTTGATATAATAACATTTAATAATCAAGTACCAAAAGATAAAATATATGGGTCAAGCGATATAGGTGTATTTGAATAACAAATTTTTAATGCAAAATAACAAAAAGCACTTGACGATAGATTTTACAAGTGGATCTTTAAAATGCATTTCTTTTTTGTGTGTATTATCTAGGGTAATTCGTTTTCAATCTCTGAATTTTTTAAGCGCTCGTAAATTCATCCTGACAACCGATCAGACAATAGTTTTACGTTAACAAAAGGCATAAAAGTACATTACATGAGTTTACTATTAATAGCTAGGAATTACATTTGTCTTATAAAATATAACTATCAAGTAAGAATGGTAATGCTGCTTTGTGGATACATTTATCGGTATTCAAGAGCTAAATTGACAGTGTTCTCCATTTTTGTGATTAAAAATATAGGTGGCGTAATGGGGAGATAATTTTGACGAAGTAGAATCCTGACTGTTGGTCACTTATCAAATATTGAAATCAATCAACCAATAAATTATGTTTCGAAAGGGAAAAGACCGTCGACAATTGTTTTGTTTTTTTAAGAATTGATATATATATATATATCTATATCTATATATATATATATATTACAAATAGGTGTTTTCAACTTTAACTTTAGAATTTAAAAAAAAACAATCAAATGCGAACGTCAACTCTATTATCACTCTTGTGAAGTTAGAAGAACAAATGAAATTTTGTCAAGCCACGATAAACACTCATGTTTTTAAAAATTATTTTTCATTTTTTCTTCACAAACACGTTACTGTGTAAACTAATTAGTCATTCTCCCAAGCATTAGTGCACTCAGTCATAATCATACATGCAAACTTACCTTTGAAGATGTACATGAACGTTATGTTCAATGATAAAACACTTTCTGATTTATATACACATATCTATTTATATACTATACAAGATGATAATATTTGTAAATTCATGAAAACTTGATTGTCACGGAAATAAAAGATTACAGCAGGTAAAGGTGCATCCGGCTTTGGTTAACCAAACAAAAAAGGAAAAACAGATGACAGATGTGCACATTTTCCAGGTATCGTAAGAATAATTCTAGTTAAGATTTTTGATGCATGTCTTTTCCCTTGAACAGTTGCGATGTTTTCCATATAATTAGGAATTAAGAAAGATATGCTATATTTAAGCTTCTACCGAATGTTGATTTAATTATTTTAATCATTACCACTTGTTAGATATGCTAGCAACTAGTTTTACAACAACTAATGATAATAAACATGCTAATACATTGTCATATTTGATTGACGCATGATGTTTATAGTATGTTTTTTTTTTTTTTTTTTTCATTTGAATGTAATGTCACCCTCTGTGTGTTAATTGTTCTTCTAGTTTTCTGATTTCAATATTTGGCTTCGAGTGCTACAATAGAGAAATGAACGTTCGAAATGATAATATTTGAAAAGATTGGTGGCTTTTTATATCATGTCTTAGAGGATTCAAGTCAAACCTATCTTATCATACAGTTTAATCTTGATGTTCTACAGTTTTAATAAAATATCTATTTTGCATACGTTGTATTACCTATAAGAAGAAGCAGACAATTTCTTATCTAATTATTAATTTATTTAAAACAGCAAAAAATCAATATCTGAAACACTTTTTCTGTAGTTTGAAATACTATACTGCAATTACAACTCTCATCAATATAAGTAAAAGTTTGCTACTATTTAGATATAGGAAGATGTGGTGTGAGTGCCAATGAGACAACTCTCCATCCAAATAACAATTTATAAAAGTAAACCATTATAGGTCAATGTACGGCCTTCAACACGGAGCCTTGGCTCACACCGAACAACAAGCTATAAAGGGCCCCAAAATTACTAGTGTAAAACCATTCAAACGGGAAAACCAACGGTCTAGTCTATATAAAAAACGAGAAACGAGAAACACGTATAAATTACATAAACAAACGACAACTACTGTACATCAGATTCAGATTTGTTTAAATAAACACGGTAAGGTATGAACTACATTTTTCATTCGGTCAAGTTTGGAGGTAGAGAATTTACAATTATGAATGAATATTTAGGTGACAAGAGACAGTTGCCAGTTCAGTATTATATGATATCTTTTGATAGGATAAAACTTAGCAACAGATTTTTACAGGAGCGTTTGTCACTAGATGGATATGAAATGTTGGTCCTTTCGGAGCGCATAAATTCGTCCAGTTTTGAACTCAATCTGAAGTTTGTATGTAGTGTTTTGCAACTGCTAGTAGTCCCTTGTTTATCTATGTTGATCATTTTCATTTTTCTTAGTTTTTTCTGTTACCTATTCTAACATATGACTCGGACTTCTTTTGATTGATTTTTATTGTACGAATTGCTTTGTGTTTATTTATTCCACATTTGTTAGAGGTATAGGGAATGGTTGAGTTCTCACAAAACATATTTAACCCCGCCGCAATTTTGCGTCTATCCAAAGTCATGAACCTCTAGCCTTTGTTAGATATTGGTGGTTTTAATTTTGGTTCATTTGTATGTTTCGAAGTTTATTGTGGCGTCCATTCCGCTGAACTAGTATACATTATTGTTTAGGGACCAGCTGATGCCCTCCTCCGGGTGCAGGGTTTTCTCGCTGCATTAAAACCCATTGCTGGTCTTGAGCTGTTGTTTTCTCTTGGTCGAGTCGCTGTCTCTTTTACACATTCCCCGTTTCCATTCTCTATTATATTTTGTAAACGTTTCGTTGTTTTTTTTTTTTTTTT
Source organism: Mytilus coruscus (assembly GCA_017311375.1). Taxonomy (NCBI): domain Eukaryota; kingdom Metazoa; phylum Mollusca; class Bivalvia; order Mytilida; family Mytilidae; genus Mytilus; species Mytilus coruscus. The sequence continues at coordinate 22,456 of JAASAO010000737.1, read as the reverse complement.
TCTTTGATCATGTTGTTACCCTTTCTATAATATATGTGTAATGAGCGTACGAACAGATTTTACATTTGGCTTATCTCTCTTTTACCAGAAAAAAAATATAGTATGTTGTGTAGGATATAATACTTTTCTTGAAGCCTGTATTATATTGGAATACTTCAAACTGATATCTATGACAAACTTGACGATTTCATTTTTCTCTAGGTCAATGTCCAGTTTTCAGTAGAAACATACACTTCTAACTCATCGTATGGCATTTAACAAGTCAATCAACATCAACAGGGGTGAGACCCTGATACAAAACAAAAATTTCCAACAGGGCTACGAGAAAGAACGTTTTTTATCGATACTACATAATTGTAAGGTCACCTTTACGAATTGGTGGACCGATACGACTTGTCTGTGTCTCAACTGACTCGAGTTATTTTTCTGATCTTACATGTAGATCTTATTATACTAGAATAGTCGTCTGATCTGCAGATTGGTTCCTTATCGTCATATTTTGATTGGGTATGGATTCACTCGACACTGGCGGTGAATTCATATGAGGAGAAACGTTCCGGTCGACACCTGGTCTCCCTTCGCTTTACGTTCATTTGATTCCCTCAATTTTTTTGTTATCTTGATATGTATATTAAAATGTATTTACGAGTAAAGATCATTGGTATTCGACTGTTGGTAAAATCTGCAATACTGAATAAATATGCGCCATGTAATATTATACTATCCATGACATTAAAGAAGTACATAATAAAAATCAAACCAGTGACTAAAAGTTTAATACATGCCATATTCATCTCAATACCATGCGTATACTCAAAACGCTGATTGACATAATGAAATAGGTCTATGTTTTGTTATCTTAAAATAAACCATTCACTAAATATGTTTTGCAAATTCATATTACAAACTATGAAAATATTACGACCTAAAATCGAAAGCAGTATATTGATCATCAGAAGTGACACTCAGTTTATGTTCTATCAATGAATTGTTCTGACATTAGTTATGGGTTTCACTATTAGATTTCAATATGTTCAAGGGCCTCATTTTGGTTTATCGAGAACGCAGTATATTGATCTTTATTTGTATAACTTTAAATAGGAGAAAAGTCTTTTGATTGAGTATGCCACTGGTTCGTAGAGGTTACAACTTTTGTAGAATTTCATAATTTTCTCACATTCGTATTGGTTTTGCAAAGAGTATTTGGTATCTAGCAAAATGGTTTACATTACAAGAGGATTAACGGTATATTCAATAGCCAAGTGGTTGCATTCTCTTAATAAAACTGAAAGGCGATAAGAGTCTCCTTTAAATATTCCATACAATCTTTTAAAAAATGTGCAATCATAATTTGAATTATAGCGGAAATGATTAATAAAAGGTGTACTATTCAAAGCATGACACGAACATTGAAGAAACTTAATGTAAGGCTAATAATAATTTCCTGAGTAATTTTTTTAAAATACAAAATATTTTCATAAAACAGCAAATAACCTGTCCGTTGAGGTGTATCATACATTGTACTCAGTTCATTAACTGTGATTTATAACTGTCACGAATCTTATATACTAAATATTTTTTTCTTCATATTTTAAGTGCTTAGAACAGTCAATTCTATAAGAAAACATATTTGTTGAATGCCGTACGGTGACTTGTATAATTGCTAACTTCTATGTCATTTGGTTTCTGGTAAAGAATTGTCTCATTGGCAATCATACCACATCTTCTTATTTTATATTAACTGACGTTAATACCATAAGTTTTATTATCTGCTTTTTATATTTCTATTATTCTTGTTCTGTACGAATATGTTTAACAATAATAATTTGCAAAATAATTATTTATTCTCTTTAAAGTTAGCTTTAAAACCATTTCAGAAGTTATTTTTAGAAAAAAAACAAAAATTCAGAACAAAATCAAATGAATTTACTTAAATTCCATTACAGAACTTTTAAAATGTTGAATTAAATGATTTACTTTTATTTCGAATAATTATGTTTATCACACTTCTTTAGTAATAACAATATTATGTTTAATATTAAAAGCAGTTTGCAGGTAAACAAAAATAAACAAAAACAAAAAATATAAAAAGTTTGAAAATATTATTTGGTAACATTTCAAATCTATCAGAACTTTGTTCTTGGTTTTATCTTTTTATTTTCATCTCTAAATACAATTGCAAGAAAATGCTGAATAAAAATTGATCATTCATTCTGTACTTTCGCTATATTTTCGCAATCGTCGAACCACAGAAATCTTAGATAGTAACGAGGATGTGGTTTTACCCTAAATTGTAGAAACATAGTCTCAATATCACATACTATCGCAACTAATTCTTGTCTAAAACGACACAAGAATCCAGTAAGTGAGTTTGTCAAGTCCGGACCATGTAGCAGGTGATCATTTAACAGGGTTCCTTTGTATTTTGCACTACAATCGAACACTATCCCGACCTTCTCTGGCTTTCGAGGGTGATAAACTCCGTGTTTTGGAATGTACCACACGTTTTCTGTGCCTGAAGACTGTACTGAATCAACCTTTTCCGCATTACCCTTCGCAATTAAATCGTTCATGCCCGTAAAGTAATCTTTACGATATCTTGTGTCCTTCTGAAGTCGTTTCCTTAAGTGTTTAAATCTTTGTAAAGCTAGTGACTGATCAATCGGGAAATTCGGTTCTGAGCCTGTGAAAGGCAATGGTAATTCATAGTGTCGTTCATCTCTTCGGATGCCGTCTTGAAATATATTCACGAGATATCGGCTGTTTATCAACTGCCTGATCGGAGAAATCTAATTCCATAATCTTGGCAACTTGACTCGGATTAACTTTTTTGGTACGAACACCAAAGGAGTATTGAACATGTTTCGGTTCTGATTTGCTAGTCAATGGTTGTACTGATAAGGCTTATATTCTATGAGAAATTCCAATCGAGTCACAATCTTCGGCAGAAGTAGGATCAGTGATGCCAACAATACCCCACCCTAAGTCCGTTTTCTGTGCATAAGGTTCGTTTCCCTTACCGGTTTTGACCTCTCGAGGAGTTAATGCACGTGCGCAATCGTAGCCTATTAAGAGTCCAAACTTACAGTCATTTACTGGAATTAGCTTTTTCGAGACTCCTTCTAGATGCTCCCATCGTCTAGTCATTTCGGCATTGGGAATGTGCGACCGATTAGCTGGCATAATACTTCGTGTGAATTTTCAACTCCGTATCGTATCCTCGAACCATAAGTCCCTCAATCTTTTTTTTCACGACATTATATATTTATTCTCCAAATATGCTTGTCACATTGTTACTTCAAGAGTCCAAGCTCTTCTTGATGTATCCTGTAATGTTCCACCGATTACCAAGGTTAGTAATCAGCTGTTGATATATATGTATATACACATTTCTTGAAATACAATTGTACAAAAGTTTTATGCATTATGTTTTTATCTATTCAATTGTAGATACTTCTTTTTAGTGACTTCAGTAATGGATTTAATTTCATTGTTCTGTTTTCGTTATATCTTTTTATGTATTCTCGAACAAAAATTTGATAAACATTTACATTTGTCAATTTCTGATTAGATACATAATATGATTTGTTTATAGAAAAGCCTTTTGTTAAGAAATAATTCAGACCAAAATATTTTTTGTCAAAAATCTTATATCCAAAGACTAACTGCTTTAACGATACGAAGTTTTGGTTGATGCAGTCAAATAATTTTGTTAAAAGAGTCAGTCTGATATATCAAAACTACTGAAATTTGTGTACGATTCAATATTTTGAATAAAAAGAGGACATGCGGGTACTCTAAATTGATGCAGAAAAATTTTGTAGTCATTGTTTCACAATATTGCTGTTATTTGTATTATATAAATACAATCCATCCTGATATAAATTTAAGTGATTGACTATGTGGCTATTAAGATTTACATAATAAAGTGCAAATATGGTCAGTTTTGGTTGATGCGGACAAATAATTTTGTTACACAAGTCAGTCTGAGGTATGAAAACTACTGATATTTATTTACGATTCAATATTTTCAATAAAAAGATGACATGCTGGCACTAAAAATTGATACGAACAAAATTTTATGGTCATTGTTTTCCAATATTGCTGTAAATTGTATATTACAGTCCCTCTTGACCTAAAATTATAACTGAATTATTGTGCAGCTATATAGATTTACAGAAAAAAGAGCAAATATGGTCAGTTTTGGTTGATGCGGTCAAAACATTTTGTTAAACGAGTCAGTCTGAGGTATGAAAACTACTGATATTTGTTTACGATTCAATATTTTGAATAAAACGATGACATGCTGGCACTATAAATTGATGTGAACAAAATTTTGTGGTCATTGTTTTCCAATATTGCGATGATTTGTATTAAACAATCCATCCTGGCCTAAAAATATAACTGTATTACTGTGCGGCTACATGTATAGAGATTTGCATGATGAAGTGCAAATATGGTCAGTTTTGGTTTAAACATATTTATTTATAGTTAATTGGGAAACAAATTATTACATTTTGGTTAATGAGGTCAAATAATTTTGTTATACGAGTCATCTTGACTCCCGGAATGACAAATTTAAAACAATTCAAACGAGAAAACTAACGGCCTAATTTATGTACAAAAAATGAACGAAAAACAAATATGTAACAGATCAACAAAATACAACAACTGAATTGCAGGCTCCTGACTTTGGACAGGCACGTATATTCAGAATGTGGCGGGGTTAAACATGTTGTCTTGATTAAAAATCTGAAATAACACCGGCAAAATAGCAAAACTCTCTATAAATCGCTAATTTGCCGAAGCCTCTTTAGTCGGCAAAATAGCGCCAAGGAGGGCAGGCTATTTTGCCGGTGCCGGCAAAATAGCCACCGCCTTATATTTAAGACAAAGAGCTAAATCAATTCTAGCCGTATTACTGACCCAATCAGTTCTAATCGTAGAACTGTTCTAGCCGTAGAACTGTTCTAGTAAGAGAACTGACCAAAATTTGGTCAGTTCTAGGTAGAACTGTCTAAAACTGTTCTAGGGTAGAACTGTCAGGATCAGTTCTAGGTAGAACTGACCAAATCAGTTCTAGGTTAGAACTGTTCTAGCTAGAACTGACTAAAGGTGTCAGGCTGACAGTTCTACATACTGTCCTAGAACAGTTCTCCTGACAGATTCTGACAGATTTGATGAAAGGTTAGAAGTGATCTCCACTGTACTTTACGCGTAAATGTTCTTTCGGTTATGGTCGTTCCACAATGGTATTCCTCTTTGAAAGCCAAAGTTTGGATGTTTAACAAACTAATAGCTGACATGTTACGGTAAGTTTAAAATACATTCTTTTACAGGTAATAGTGACATTCATTTATTGGTGGAAGTTTGAGATACGTAGATTTTACTGTTTCCAGTAAATACTTCATCTGTTGATATATACTGTGAACGTTTGTGTATATTAAAATATATTTAGCCATGTTGAAAGACGTACAAAATGTCAAATCATAAAAAAACAAATTGTTTAGTCTCTAGGAAATCTTGTGATTTGGCTAAATGGATGCAATTTGAGTATTCGGTGCAAGTTTTGTACTGTGACATTATATTAAAGTGCATTTCTCAAAATTTAGACACAACTAAACATGCTACAACGGAAGCACAACTAAAATAAATGCACAACTCAAAATAATTCTGAATTCTGTCTTATTTTATCTTCTATCTTTTTATCTGTTATTAAGGATTTAAAAAATTGTTGATTTAAAGATTTTCCTTTTAGAGATCAAACGGCCAATTCCTCTAGTATAATTTACTGATCATGATAATGGACTGTCAGTACTTATATGATAGTGATTGAAGAACTGGTCATTATCGTGATATATGGACTGCCTACAGGACAGTGGTATTCACTAAGACAGCGATAATGACTGAGCCGTAGGCGATGTCATTATCGCTGTCTTAGTCAATACAACTGTCCTACGGGCAGTTCATGTATCACGATAATGACCAGTTCTTCAATAACTATTATGTTTATTTTATTGAAGAACCATGTTTTTAAAAATTCTCATAAATTCAAATTGTTCAAAGCAAACTCCAGTTATTGTACGATTTCTATAGGAAAGAGTGAAGACCAGTCCTAGTGATAACTATAAGTCACTGCCATTCATTTAAGTGCAATTTTTCAGTATATGAATACAAAATAAAGTTTTCTATAATTTTATAATTCTTTTTGCTGAGTATTTTGTCTCTATCAGCATCGGAAAGTACGGCAAAACGATCAATTGAGTTGTCTGTAGCAAACGTGCCTTCCAGTTCAGTCATGTTTCAAACGTCTGAATCGCGATTGCGTTTTATTAAAGGGGCATCACTCTAAACATAGAAACCATGCCCCACTGGTCATTAACATGTAAAAGTCCGTTAACGATTGGTTTTCTTGTCCGTTTTTTTCTGTTAAAGACCGATGGAATTTTTTACTAAAGAATAAAGAATGTCATGTGGCCCCTTGTTATCTAATAAGAGAAGCTAATTCTTAACCGATATGAAAATGTAGTTAAGAGACCTACTTCCAGTGTGATTGAATGGCTTTATTCACAGTGACTGTAACTTGACATTTTTTTTTTTTTTTGTATATCTACTATGTAATTACAGTTCTTCGCACATCTTCGTTTGTTTATAAATGAGTTGCTGTTTCATTATGCCGTATGCAACTATTTCAGTCTCAATTACGTTCTATAACTTTGCTTTTTACTGATTGACGATCATATGTATGTATAATATACGCATCATTAGTATAATAATTGTTTATCGATTGAAAATTTATGAATGTAAAATACATACATATCACCTCATTTACAGGTCATTTACAATAATAATAAATTATCTTGCACTTATTTAAAAAAAACAACGTGCATAATATGTTGATATTTATAAATCATATAAACAGATTGGGAAAGATCCTCAGTTGCAACATCATCGTCTATTTATTGAAAAAATCCGCCTATTGCTTAAATAAATCGTGTTTTAAATTTTCAATCATGTAGGCACGGGAATATATATTTTAATTAATATTTTACAAACCAGTGTTTCCATAATATTTAAAGAATGTTGATAGAACACGAGTTGAAAGATATTAATTTTCTTCGATTAATGAACATTTTCAACAACTCCCACGCATTTATTTGTAGACTTAACTGAAACCAGACCACAGGTATTAACGCCACAGAGTCACGTGATGTATTCTATAAGTGGATATTCTTTATCTTTAGTATTTTTTTTGCTACAAAATTAAGTGCATTTATAGTTTGAGTATTATCAGTTCATCATGAAATGGGTATTTATCCTTGCATTGTGTATAGCATTACTAGGATGTCATATGTGCGCAGTAATTCTTTTATCTAAGAAAGGACAACTATCAAAAAACAGATTTTTCAATTGTCCCTGATTCTTATCATTGCCGATACCTTGTTGACGATTGAGTTCGCATGGTTTTTAATTGTAAGGTTAACAGTTGATACTTCTACAAATGGTTCACATCAATACCAATGTCTAGTACTGGTACATCTTGCTCCTGCAATGATCCATTGTTCTCTATTGATGACCTTTTTCATGTGCCTTCAACGTTTAAATGCTACATTTAGAGCATCAACACGCATTTTAAAGATTTTTACCAGTAACATAGCTGTAGGATTAGGACTTCTACTTGTGCACGTGTACGTTTTGTGTCGATTTGTTTTGGAATTTAATCATGTTAATAGAACAAAGACTCAAGGGGAACCCTACCCATGTGAACTTCAATACTACACACAGCAAACATTTTCCCTCTATATGGAGATTCCAAATCTTGTATTTGTCACATTGACTTGGAGCTGTTATGCCGTTGTTATTCTCAGAATATACAAGAGCCAGCGCAAAACAGTTGGAATCGAAGGTTTGACTGAATTTCAAATAAAGCAGAAGAGGAAAGCATCATTACGCATGCGTTATAATTTTTTAACACTAGGTTGCATCATTGTCGTAACAGCATGTTCAATTTCACCCAGAAGTGTGTATGGAATGTACAGCTATATTAGTGAATCTAAAAATAGTGAAGTCATTAAAACTACCAACGAGTTGCTTTTGCTGAATCCATTGATCGATCCCTTTCTTTATATTTTTCGTGATAAAAAAATACATCAACGATTGATATGCAAATGTTTCAAATCTAACAAGACAACACCTATTTCTATAGATGTACAACCAACAATTACAGATAGAATGCGTAAGGATCAATGATAGCTGACAAAGGGTCGTCTCCAAGAACTGTATAACTGTACTAAATACATAATAGCTCATTGCACTTTTAATTAATAAATCTTAAAAAAGTCTAACAAATTTGATTAAATAAAATAGAACGAAAACCATAGATTTGAATTTTGTAGCTGAATCGATATTATTGAAAATTTATTTAGGACATACATAAATTCTTATATTATGCATGCAGACTTGTTCTTGTATTGTTATGAATCACAGTTAATGACCAAACTCAGTAAAGACCCGTCTTAATTGCATTTTTTGGTTAATTCAACAACACTTACCGTTATCTTGATATTTTTTTATTAAATAATCAAGAATTTTCTAAATATACTGCCGAAATTTACCCAAAGGAACTTATTAAAAAAAATCATATTTAAACGGTAATAATTGTCCTTTCCTAGATTTAGATATTTTAGTTTTACAAGGAAAACTCTACACTAAAATTTACGACTAAGGGGACGATTTTTCGTTCTCTACTGTTAATTTTCCTTTTTTGGACGGTGATGTTCCTTTGGCACCATCTTACGGTGTTTATATATGATCACAACTCGTTCGCTATGCCCGTGTTTGTTGTGACGTTTTGGATTTCAATGAACGTAATCTATGTATTACTGGTAAATTATTAACTCAGGGATTTCGTTACCACAAATTACTTAAAACCTTTACTAAATTCTTCCATAGATATAAAGATTTGGTTTTGAAGTTTGGTTGTACCTGTAGAAAACTTATTTCAAACGGGATAGCACATCCTAATTTTTACGGAGATGTTGTTTAGATAGCCCGGAAATTTAGATACGATCAGGGTTAATTTATCTACCCTTTAAATAAACTTATTCTAAAAGGTTACCAATTCAACACTGTAATTAGATCTTTGAATGTTGTTTTTTATTGGTATTAATATTGATTTTGTGATCGGTAAATTAAAATCAAACTAAATATTATTTTCATATATATACATATGCACATTCATGGCTCTACAATCTGTCGATACTTATACCTGGGCATTGCACAAGGTCATGTTTTTCTCTGACTGTTAATGACGTCTTTACACTAAATCCATTGTATGTTGGATGTGTACTGATTGATATTTTAGTCTTGGATGCATGATTTTTTTATTAGTTATTATTGGCTTTGAACTAGCTGTCAGTAACTGCGAGTACTGTCAGATCTGTACTTAGTGTCTTTTTGTTGTGGGGATGTATAAGTACCTTGCCACGTCCACTCTGTGTTTTTGTTATATGTATTTCTGTTTGTATCCATCTGATGAGTTAAGCCTTTGTCAACTGATTTTTATAGTTCTAGGTTGTACTGTTACACCACTGTCCCAGGTTAGGGAGAGGGTTGGGCGCCCGCTAACATATTTAAATCCGCCACATTCTGTATGTGCCTGTCCCAAGTCAGGAGCCTGTAATTCAGTGGTTGTCGTTTGATCTGTGTATCATATTTGTTTTTCGTTCATTATTTTGTACATAAATTATGCCGTTAGTTTTCTCGTTTGATTTGTTTTACATTTGTCATTTCGGGGCCTTTTATAGCTGACTATGCGGTATGGGTTTTGCGCATTGTTGAAGGCCGTACGGTGACCTATAGTTGTTAATTTCTGTGTCATTTAGTCTTTTGTGGAGAGTTGTCTCGTTGGCAATTATACCACATCTTCTTATTTTTATGTTAAGTTTATTTAACTGTTTGATGTACTTTTTAGTACGTGTTTGTATCAGGGAACATAATAATTATATTTAGCAAATACTCTAATAATTTGCTCTTTTAAATTCTTATTTTAATTTTTCAATCAGATATACGGAGAACATGAAAATAATTTGTTTTTTAGTCTCTGTTGTAAAACGTATGAACATGCATATCTGTTGTACGTTTTAAGAGCCATTTTTTTGTTTATTAAACAAATTTGATAGTGTAATTTTAATCTTTGAATTTGCTGTAATTAAACTTAGAAATCATTTTAAATTACGGAATGTATTTCCCTCTGATCCTTGTCCGGGTTTGACTTTACTTGTCGTCCTTTTAAGTTGTATGAACTCTTCAACGTTTGTATTAGGTTTGGTTTTGGACTTGTGCAATGAATAACTTGTCATATATAAGGTAAAAGTGATACCTTTAATATTATTCAAAGTTGACTTTGATCTTTTCTATATAAAAGAGAGACAAAAGATACACAAACGGACATTCAAACTCATAAGTAGAAAATAAACTGACAACGCCATGGTAAAAAGAAAAAGACCAAAAGACAAACAACAGTTTACAAAACACAACTTAGAAAACAAGAATGAGCAACACGAACCCCACCAACAACCCGGGTGATCTAAGGTGCTCCGGAAGGGTAAGCAGATCCTGCTCCACATGTGCACCCGTCGTGTTGCTTATGTAAGTACAAACCTCGATCTTTGCAATCGAATTTAAATTTTTAAAAACACACAAACAAATCGTTTATCAGCGGGTCAGTACGTGAAATTGATAAACTGAATTTATAAATATCTTTTCATTCTGCTTTTATTTAGAGTTTTATATTACGAGTCGACAATTTTTAATTTAGTATGACTAGCTACCTAACACATAAGAAAATAGACAAAAGTACGATAGAAATGTGACCTTTGTCATTTTTGTATCGTGTTTAAATAATTGACTGTATATGTTCATGTAGAGTTCATTGTAAATAATTGACTGTATATGTTGATGTAGAGTTCATTGTACAAAATGGACTGTATATGTTCATGTGGAGTTCATTGTAATCAATTGACTGTATATGTTCATATGGAGTTCGTTGTAGATAATTGACTGTATATGTTCATGTGGAGTTCATTGTAAATAATTGACTGTATATGTTCATGTGGAGTTCATTGTAAACAATTGACTGTATATGTTCATGTGGAGTTCATTGTAATCAATTGACTGTATATGTTCATGTGGAGTTCATTGTAATCAATTAACTGTATATGTTCATGTGGAGTTCATTGTAATCAATTAACTGTATATGTTCATGTGGAGTTCATTGTAAATAATTGACTATATATGTTCATGTTGAGTTCATTGTAAATAATTGACTGTATATGTTCATGTGGAGTTCATTGTAAACAATTGACTGTATATGTTCATGTAGAGTTCATTGTAAACAATTGACTGTATATGTTTATGTGGAGTTCATTGTAATTAAATGAATATAGATCATCAATAAAAGAGAAATGCATCCTAAGAAAAAAAAAACAGAAAACATCAAAAGAACATGGTTTCAAACAATAGACGTTTTTACCTCATGTTGTGTTCTTAAGGGTATGGACACTACACAAGTTGCGCTTTAGATATGTTTTAAAAAAGTGGATAATTTAAGTTAATTGTTTGGTTTACTGATAAGGTTAACAAAAGGGTTAGCAACGTAAAAGATTAATTTGAATCATATAAAAGCATACTATTTCCATTTATCATGTTTATGCTACCGTCTTTATATTCTAATGGGGAAAAACATGCATTCTTTAAAGATCCATGGTCGTTTGTTGTTCCTGTTTTGTTTGTTCTTGTGTTGGTTTTTAGTGTGCTTGTACATTTCTTTTTTAAACTTTACTTTGAATTGTTTGAATAGATTTTATTTGTATGTCTGTTTAACCGTTTCTATGTGTTTTTTTTTTTTTTTTTTTTGGGGTTGTTTCCTGTTTGGGTTATTTTACCTCTATGATCACTAACAGATAAATACACCATTTAAGTTATAGTTTTGTAATATCATGGATATCACTTGTGAAATTACTGAAAACGTAGTTCAGTTTAAAAATATATTATTTGCTTAAATATGCAAAAGGGATGGGACACAAGTTAATCATACTTATAATAAAGTCTTCTCCCATGAACACCTCTGTGACTGTTTTATATATAAATTCAAATACGTTTTATCTAAATTATTTCATTTTCGTCATTAGTTAGTGACGAATCACCGGAGGTTAAGATATTCAAATTTAGTGGAGAGTTCATTGGTAACCAGTTCATATTATTAGACAGTTTGATTCTTATATACGCATAATTATGACATAAAAAAGACGTGATATGAATCTTCACGGTTAGCACCACATCGGCAAGACGGATCTGAAATAATATTGAATCTGTTAAGATCTTAATTAGAAAAAGAAGCTGAGCAAATGGATGTTGAGTTTATGATTTCCAAATTCAGGAAGTTTAGATACTTGGGCTTTTGAATTCAGTTTAATATTTTTGAATTCGATTTTAAATTTACCTAAAAAGTCAATGTTGCGTGTAAACACATTAAGGTTTTTTTTTTTTTCTTTGCAGCTAAAACTTTTTGACTAATTAGCTAGTCCTGGATTATCATACGGTTCAATTTTGCTAACACATTTTGAAATTAAGAAGCAGTACACCAAACTATATGGTGTATGGGGAACTCGGAAGATTCCCTTTGGAAACTATTGTTAAACGTAAAATGGTGTTGTTTTGGAATAGTTTACTTCCTTTTTCCTTATTTTACTGATAAATGAACTTAGTTTTTTACAGTTAACAAGTAGATACAGTCTGGGGTTAAAGTGTGTAACTCTTTAATAATTATTTGTCAAACCTTTATAGAATTTAATGAAACTTTGGCAGAAGCTTTTTTTATGATTTAGAGATAATGTCTGACACAAACTTTTGAAAATATATTTTTTTTTCATTTTCAGTTCTTTTCTGATAGATGGACTTTTTTACAGTTAACATTTACAGACAGTCTGGGATTAAATTTTTTTGACATGATAAACTTGTAAACCTTCATGGATAGTTATAAAAAAACTTGGACAGAAGCTAATCTTCAAGACCAAAAAATAGCATCTAAAGAAAAAGTTTTATTTATTTATTTTTTTTTTTTTTTATTCTGTATTTTACTGATAAATGGACTCATTTTTTAAGTCAACATTACACTTTTACACTGACAGCAGCAATCGCAGGCAAGACACAGGGTTCCACGGAACCCCTTACGATTTTTTTGAATTAGTACTGTTTTTTATTTATTTTTTTTTTTTTTTTCTCTGTCAAAATCAAGTTTCGAAAATACACGTGGTCTTCAATTATACATGTATGCAATAACATTACATCATGGTGTGTAATCCTCTTGATCACCAGCTTATTACATCATGGTGTGTAATCCTCTTGATCACCAGCTTATTATAGGTTTGCGTTGTGAACAGGGACAAACATATTTGATATAATACTGATTCAGTGTAGCTGTAATAAATTGTAAAAAGAGATCACAATTAAATTGCGGATTTTAGTTAATACATACGAAACTGACTGGACATATGTGCAGTCGTGTATAAACAAAGACACGGCTAATGAACAGCAGAACATGTACATACTGTATCTGATATTTTTCACTTAATTATACTAAACGGATTCGACATATTCCCATGTTTTAGGCTATTCCACAGTCGTATAGTTGATGGTATAAAGGATTCTTGGGTCAATGAGAGTCTACAAAAGGGTATATTGTATCATTCCAATTACGTAAAGGATCATAAACAGCTTTACTTTGGATTGTTGGTGGAATTAAATTGCAAAGAAATGTTGGTGCATTATTTTGTTGAATATTATAAAAAAATTCCCTCCTTTCTCTTCGTTCAGATAGAGTTTCCCAACCAATTTTATCGTAAATAATACTACTTCTAGTAAAAATGGGAAGACATGTTACAATTATGGCTGCCACATGCTGCAGCTGCTGTTATTTGTTTCAATAAACCATAAAAATAACATTTTGAACAAAGCCATTGTAAAGTATCTTTCATATAATGCTCGCAAAATTTCTTGTATACTGTAGCGGCGGAACCGTAGCTCATAGGTCCTTATGATATTTTTGACAATTTGCGGACTATAGAGCTACGGATTTTTCCTATTTCAAAACGTTCGGAATTGCGACCACGGTTCAGATCGGACTTATTTCCCTAATTTTGATTATTTATCAACCGTTCATAGCTTGTCAATGTATACAGTTCGATTCGTTAGATATTTTTCTATGATATGACGTACCTATTTATGTTCGAATATTCATTTCCTCATAGAATAATTGGAAAGGTTTAGTCAAACACAAAACAATTTATCTTTTTATTTTTGTGACCAAATAAACATTGAGATATTTCATATTATCATATACTTGTATAAAATAATACTAAAATTTTACAGTTCAATAACATTTAAAAATATTAAAAGGCTATGAAAGGATTACTAGGTTTATTGATCAGATTCCTAAGAATTTCCTCAGCGGGCTGATAAAGGAACCTTTATTGACTGCTTCCGGAATGTTATCACATGCCTTTCCGTTAATTTCCGTGACGTTTATCACATGCAACTTCGTGCATTTCCGGAAATTTGTTCGAAAACGACAACACAGTGCGGAAAACCGCAAGTGATTTAAGACTTTTCACAAAATGGTTGAGGAGCAAATTTCAAACTAAGAACATGATAATTGTTGTGACAAGATAAATAAAATGCTTGTAATATCAATAAAAACAATTAAAGTTAAGAAATTTGTATTTGGTTGTCTGTAAATTATTATCTAAAAATTCATGGAAAGACAAAATTTTAATTAATAGTTTTGTTTGTATTTCTTCTGTTGAAGTATATGATAAAAAGATAATTACATGTCATTTATCATATCAGACCTTTATCGGCCCTCGTTCATGATATCAGCCCTCGAGCCTGCGGCTCTTGGGCTGATATCATGACCTAGGGCCGATAAAGGGTCTGATATGAAAAATGCCATGTAATAATCTGTACTTATCATATACTTTGAGTAAATAACTTATAATGTTTACAGTGTGATAATAGCATTAAATTTACGTGAATTCGATATTTTCCGAAATGGTATTTAGCGGGCTGATATGAAAAATTTATCACATGCCTCCGGCTATTATCACATGCCTTTCCGTAACGTTATCGCATGGCATTCCGGCGTTACTCGGCAAATTCCGGAAAAATACACCTCAATGATACGTTTTCAGTGAAAAATATAACAAAGTAGGGCACAAAACAATTATTAGGAAACAGGAAAATATATCTTGTAAAATTAAAAAAAAAAAAAACAAATGATGCAATAAATGCATTTTCAAAGTTTCCACCACAATTTAGAAAGTTTCTTTACAAATGTTGACCTTTCCAAACAGTGTTCATTATATGACTTGTTTTGTTGAATTTCTTTTTATCGTCAATATAGAAATATATTAAACTGTTGTTTTCTCCTCTGCTGAGGCATTTGATAGAAAGATTTCATATCGGATGTATTACATTTGGCGTCCGAGTTCCGTAAAGTTTTCGCTTTTTGAACTTCTACTTGAGAACCACATAAAATGATCAATATATTAAACTGTTAATTTTCTCCATTGTTGAAGCATATGATAAAAAGATCATAACATGTCATTTTTCATATCAGATGTATTATCAGCCCTTGGTCAATATCAGCCCTCGAGCCTTCGGCTGATATGAAAAATGCCATGTAATAATCTGATATTATTATGACAATGATGTTCAGGGAAAAAAAATTTATTTTGTATTTGTATTTGTCATTCTTCTTTTTTAGGGAGGGGGGAGTGGTGTTGTGAATTTTTATTTGCTTGTTATTTTTTTCCTTTCGTTCATTTTCATAATTTTTTATATAGAGCGTTTTCAGATCTCTGTAACCGGAAGGAGAACACATAATCTGCATTTCAATCAATTTGAATCTTATGTAAACCCTTGATTCATTTCATTAAATATTTTTCAATGATATTTCTGCTGTGTTTTGTAGAACTTATATGAAATCTCCTCTCTGGTCGTGTGGTTTTGTTGATCTTTATATTCAAATCTACTCGTTGTCGTGTTGTTTTGTTTATCTTTATATGAAATCTACTCGTTGTCGTGTTGTTTTGTTTATCTTTATATGAAATCTACTCGTTGTCGTGTGGTTTTGTTATCTTATATGAGATATCCTCCTTGGTTGTGTGGTTTTGTAGATCTTTGTTTGAGTTTTAAACTATTTTGTTATGTGATTTTGTAAATCTTTCTTTGTTTTCTCTTCAAGGCTGTACCATTTCCTTAAAATTTGTAAATATATAGAAAATCTGTTTCACAGATGGCGACGGATATGTTCCAATCGTAACCACAATCTATTCCTCCTTTCCTCGAATTAGACTTATCACCGGTTGTGTACTTACATCAGCAACATGACGGGTGCATCATGTGGAGAAAGATCTGCTTACCCTTCCGGAACACCTGAGATCACCCCCAGTTTTTTGGTTTTCGTGTTGCTCAAGCCTTTAGTTTTCTATCTTGTGTTTTGTGTACTTTTGTTTGTCTTTTGGTCCTTTTCTTTCTTTGCCATGGCGTTGTTCGTTTATTTTCGACTTATGACTTTGAATGACCCTTTGGTATCTTTCGCCTCTCCTTTAAGCAGAAATTATGTCCAAGCATACTGTACAAAAACTTTTGTCTGTTGATAGCTGATCTCTGTTATTTTTCCCCTGGATTAGTTTAATTAGGACTTTCCGTTTTGATTTGGTAATCTGATCGTTTGATAATAGAGGTCTTATAACTGACTTTGTTGATGATAATTAAGTGACTAACAGCTGATGGTTTTTCTTCTCCTTCCTTTGATGACGGCTGCAATTCTATACTGTGTTCATTTTCCAATCATTCACGAAATCAGTTGCTGCTTCGACATGAGTGGCTGTAACAGTTCTAAATATACGTGATATATATTCTTACAAAAAGAGACAGAAGATTTCAAATGAAAATAACACTATAAATTTCTTTCGTCGGAATCGCTTTTCTGAATTTACCTTCCATCAGAATCGCTTTTCTGAATTTACCTTCCATCAGAATCGTTCTAATTCAAAACATATCCATGGACGTATAAATACTTGACAATATATATGACCAGACGAGACATAAAATGAATTCAGTACTAAAAAACATCTATTAGCCTTAGGAGATTTTAACCTCATTTTCTGATAATTTTTAATTTATCAACTGTAAGATTTTGAAATACATATTATAAGTTATGTCACACTGTCTAATGGTCTGATGATACCCTAGTTGACAAACTGATAATCAGCTATTTGAACAAAGGTGATAAAACATCAATAGCCAAAAAATCGTCAAGCTATCCTGTGGAGTTAGAACCTTAGTTTCCAGTAGTTTCTCTAATTATCAACGGATAAGGGCAATATCAAATCATTATCCGAAGAAAAAACTGATAACACCATTTTAAAATAGACAAACTACGAAAAGACAAACAAGGATCTACAAAACGATACACGTTGGTTTTCCTGTTTGAATTGTTTCACACTAATCATTTTGGGGCCCTTTATAGCTTGCTGCTCGGTGTGAGCCAAGGCTCCGTGTTGAGGCCGTACTTTGACCTATAATTGTTAACTTTTTATAAATTGTGACTTGGCTGGAGAGTTGTCTCATTGGCACTCATACCAGAAAATACAGAAAATAAACTGCGTAAATCTCAGTTGCATTGAAAGGGTTAAAGCAGATCTTTGTACGCAAGAGACACCCATCGATTTGCTCATGACAAGTTAACATTCGGTAATAAGTCGCATTCGGTGAAAATCATAATCGGGAAAAAGGTGATGGAAATGTGTTTAGACAATATGTACGATCTGTAAAATCATTAAAACGGATTTCCATTAAGACATGTATCTTTATTAACACTAGAGAAATGTATGGTGTGTTCAAATATTTTGTGTGCATATTCAAACAACACTATTTATGGCTTAGAATGGACATTGTAAGAAAAAATGTGTTTTTACTTTCCGTTCTGTCGATCATTATCGATGGCTGGTATTAATATTAATGACATTATTGATGTACCTAGAAACAATTTTAACTGGTAACATAGTAATTGTATTAGGATCTTTAATTACGTAAGTGTACATCTTAAGGCGTTGTTTTTCAACAAAATGGCCATCAAAACCATATTACGGAGATTTTCACGCTCAGTTGCATTATTGGCATCACTGTTTCTTCAATTTGACAAAGAACTTAGCTTGGTTTAAACGCTAATTCAACTGATTCTTCCAATAGTGACGTCATCAATATAATTGAATTATGGTTTGATTTTGCTGAATCCTAAGATCGTCCCCTGAAATAAAGTTGTATACCAACGATTGAAATGCAGATGTTTCAAATCTACACAAAACGGCACTTTTTTATAAATGCACAACAAACAACCACATCAACATAATGTTTCAAAATAGTTTTAAAACGTACAAACAATTCAAACAAAGCTGTCGAAGCTCAACCGATTGAGTAATCCGTTAGGTAAATAAGAAATTTGAAGCGAACTAACAAAAAATTTGACCAGAGCTCACAAATTTATACTACCCACCCAATTATTACATTTAGAGTGTGTACCAATCTTCCATGGCCTACAAGTAAATTCATATTCCTTACAAAAGTATGAGTCTTAGCAGAAAGTTATAACTGCACTTAAGAGTCTCATCCCTAGAGGATATTGAAGGAATCCGCCACTTATTTAGAGTCGTATACAATAGGGTACAATAGGGTAGAAGTTTTCCAAGGAAATAAAATTTTGAAACACTCAATCTTCCCATGCCTTATTTCGTATATCAACCTTTTAATGTCATAGGTTACATATATCTATCTCATTAAAGTATTAACACTCATATTATTATTCATATTTACAGCAAACGAAATCACCACACTTTTTGTTTTCATTGTGAACATTTCTTATGACACAACATTCCCGCTTCATCTGCATATACCTCCCAGTTATTATGATTCTCAAGAGCCTTTGTATCTTTTAAATATGATATCTGTAATAGGGAATTTATTCTACAATGCTGTAAGTAAGTATTGAAGTTGAAGTTATATCTTCAACAGTTTAACATACGTTATCAGGATCTGATCGACCGTTAAACCAGTTCAGTCGAAAATATGTTCTACTTTAATGATCAGTCTGTTTTTCTCATATCTTATACTTGTATGCACTAATGCCAACTGCACTTTTCAATTATAATTATATGTTGCTTGCTCTCAATACTGACGACTTCCATTCTTTACCTCCTGATTGTACCTGTACTAGTTCTCCATCATATATAATCCAGCTGATCAGCTGGTCACGTTATTGCTGGTGACCTTAACACTGTCAACAAAACTTCATTGCAAACTATATTTACCAAAAACCGACATACCGTCTTCTTAAGTCAATAAATTTGTAATGCAATTTCAAAATTTTTCATGTAATTGTTTCAGTCGAGGTTTATGCAAGACAATGGTCCAAATGTAAAATTGACGACATGAACACTCTTTCCCAATAGGTAAAGACTCTGAGGTTGTAGATACTGATTGGGAAAACAACTGAATGGATCTATGAACATTCATCATACATCTATCATCAAAGACCCAAATGTATGTGAGCAACTATCCTACCTCCATGGCAAAATGGTGTTATCCCCGCAGATGAAGAAAAATGCTGAGCAACATCGTTTATGTGTGTAAATCTCATTACATAACCTGCTTGATGACATAATTCGGTATTGAGAATTCATTTGAAAACTAAAAATACAATCCTAAGACACTTACAAAAGAGGAAATTTTAAACAATCATAGATATGTTTTTGTGTACCTTTGAAATGTAAGCTAATCTGTTGTCACTGTATTGGATACAAATGTCAATGATGTTCCTACAATCAAAGTTGTATTGCTTGATCTACTGAGTGCCTCTTTGCAAATTATTAACATTAGTTTTATCAGCAATTTACGACGGACTTCAACATTATTGTTAAACTACCTACCTCAGTGGCGGTGTGAATCAGATGTGGTTACTACAAAAATTCAAAGATCTGTTAGAGTACTAACAAACTAAGTCTCTTTCCTCTGAAAATATTTGACTTCGCTACCCTTTACACTAGTATTCCCTATTTTAACTTAAAGACAAATTGCAAGAATATGTACCCTGTTCCTTTGTGCATGCAAGGCATACATCTTACAGGAGCTTCTCATGAAGAATGGAAAAAGCTAGTATTTAACCTTTTAAATTCAAGTTCCGCTATATAAATGATGCAAACTAAATAACTAAAAGTTTTGAAACTATGTTTAAAGTATCCATGAAAAAGTATAACAAATATACCAAGGCAAATTCAAAAAGGGGAAGTACATAAAAACTGACAAAATCAAGCGTTATCAACCAACAGAACGATTGGAAAACATCTGTCATCCCATCGACCTAGCAATAAAGGATATTACAGATACAGTTAAGTCTTCCTCATATCTTTATTTACATCTAAAAATTGACAATGAGTGTCGGTTGAAAACAAAAGTTCATCACAAAAGGGATGATTTCAGCTTCTCAGTGATCTGTCTATTTATATGGAACTAATTTTAAACAGCGCCTGCATACTTATCCGTAAGGTAAATAAGAAATTTGAAGCGAACTAACAAAAAATTTGACCAGGGCTCACAAATTTATACTACCCACCCAATTATTACATTTAGAGTGTGTACCAATCTTCCATGGCCTACAAGTAAATTCATATTCCTTAAAAAAGTATGAGTCTTAGCAGAAAGTTGTAACTGCACTAAAGAGTCTCATCCCTAGAGGATATTGAAGGAATCCGCCACTTATTAAGAGTAGTATACAAAAGGGTAGAAGTTTTCCACGGAAATGAAATTTTGAAACACACAATCTTCCCATGCCTTATTTCGTATGTTAACATTTTAATGTCATAGGTTACATATATCTGTCTCACTGAAGTATTAACACTCATATTATTATTCATATTTATAGCAAAAGAAATCACCACACTTTTTTCATTGTGATCATTTCTTATGACGCAACATTCCCGCTTCACCTGCATATACCTCCCAGTTATTATAATTCTCAAGAGCCATTGTATCGGAGCACCTGAGATCACCCCAGTTTTTGGTGGGGTTCGTGTTGCCTAGTCTTTAGTTTTCTATGTTGTGTCATCTGTACTATTATTTGTCTGTTTGTCTTTTATTTTTGGCCATGGCGTTGTCAGTTTGTTTTCGATCTATGAGTTTGACTGTTCCTCTGGTATCTTTCGTCCCTCTTTAAATATGATATTTGTGATAGGGAATTTATTCTACAATGCTCTAAATAAGTATTGAAGTTGAAGTTATCTCTTCAACAGTTTGACATACGTTATCAAGATCTGATCGACCGTTAAATCAGTTCAATCGAAAATATGTTCTACTTCAATGATCAGTCTGTTTTTATCATATCTTATACTTGTATGCACTAATTGCAATTGCACATTTCAATTATGATAATATGTTGCTTGCTCTCAATATTGACGACTTCCATTCTTTTCCTCTTTTCCAGAAAACATCTGTCATCCCATCGACCTAGCAATTAAGGATATTACAGATACAGTTAAGTCTTCCTCATATCTTTATTTACATCTAAAAATTGACAATGAGTGTCGGTTGAAAACAAAAGTTCATCACAAAAGGGATGATTTCAGCTTCTCAGTGATCTGTCTATTTATATGGAACAAATTTTAAGCAGCGCCTGCATACTTATACATTTTGAATATTCCTTGGTATCAATCACCTCTATTTTACGGAATGTTTGTGCTCAATTTGTCGGAAAAACAATATGAATCCTGTCTTATGACTTGCCATCGACTGTAAATATAATCCGTATTTCAATTGTTATGGGAGTCAGGCTGGATGTCATTTTTCATTTCGTCAATTGTGTTCAAAAACGCAAGTTGCGTGTGGTGCTGTAAGACTGTTTTTGTTCTGTATACGTTGATGAGACAGTAACCCATCGAAACAAAAACAAAAGCCTCAATAGGTCAATAAACAGACTTCAACAATAGACAGATGTCCATATAGCATGCCACGCTATAAATCGACCATTCTAAACAAAATAAATGATTTTAATAGAGACTTCACAAATTGTCAGTTGATACCAAATTCTCTAACCTGACACGAATATTAAGATGTTACGAAAGACGACGACTGATTAGTTTTCTGACCGTCTTGTTATTCAATATACCTCGTATTCACTTCTAACACTAATGATACTGTTTTTAATGACCCTTTTTTATTATCCCTTTGGTATCTTTCGCCTCTCTTTTAATAATCATGATTAACACATTTTCTATCAAATTTGTAGAGATCTTTACTTGAATGTTTCTTGCACTGTCAAGATGATCCATAAACACCCTCTAAA
>JAASAO010001412.1:0-61024 GCA_017311375.1 Mytilus coruscus | reverse complement strand
TTTGGCACAGCACAGATAACATATTTAAAATTTATTTTAGAATATAAATAGTAGTGTATTGCAAATAACGATTACACATGATTTTAACTGATCAATTTACCATCTACATACATTTCAAGTTAATATGACCGAAATTGTTTCATTTCACTGGAAGCACATGTTCTCCATTTAATGAAATAATAAATCATTCACAATTTATGCCCATTTATACACTTTGACACCATGTCTATAATAATAATTTCTGGGAACTAACGCACATGTTGCACATCTGGAAAGGTATCTTCCTTTCACTTTGGAGTGTTTGTACGGTCATAAAATGATAAAAAAGTGAAACAAATCATCCCATATCCTAGTTAAGTAGAAATCAAGATATCAACATTTGTTAATACTGAAAATGCATCTTTGCATGATGACAACTTATTTAAAACAACTTTACATGCACATATTTGAAGAACACCTTTTGCTGGCGTATTTGTAAAATTAATTTGTTTGTTTTTTTTTTTTTTTTTTTTTTTCATTTGTTTTTATTCATTTGTGTTGTATGTCTGTGATGTATATTTTCACAGTTTTTGCTGCTGGGCCACAAATATTGTCACATTAACCAATTATGTATGTTGGGTTGCTCACCCAATTTTGTCAATATAACGAAACTGTAAACAACTGTCATACAAGTTGAAGGCTAAGCGAGCTATAAAACAATGTTGAACCCACCATTTTCTTCGGAAAATGCCGGTACCAGGTCAGGAATATGGCAGTTTGTTTTCACTTATTCCGTTGATTGATAGCGTTTAATCTTGCTTGTGAAATGGTACCGACTGAGATTTACACATTGTTAAAAGAAATGGATATTTTAAAATTGACAATGATAAGATTCATATTTAAATAATTTAAAGAACAATAAAATTGAAAATAGCAATGGGGAATGTGTCAAAGAGACAACAACCCGACCAAAACGCAGAAAACAGCCGCAGGCCACCAATGGGTCTTCAACACACCGAGAAAATCCCAGACCCTGAGGCGGGCTTCAGCTGGCCCCTAAATAAACATGTGTACTAGTTCAGTAGAAATGGACGTCACACTAAACTCCGAAACATATAAATAGCTAAAATTTAAAAAAAAAAGCATTCAAGACTAACAAAGGTCAGAGGCTCCTCACTGGGGACAGGCGCAAAAATGCGGCGGGGTTAAACATATTTTGTGAGATCTCAACCCTCCTCCTATACCTCTAGCCAATGTAGAATAAACAAACACACATTAATACGCACAGTAAAACTCAGTTTAAAAGAAATCCGAGTCCGATGTTAGAATATATAACAAAAGAAACTAAACAAAATGACAATGATACATAAATTAACAAAGGACTACTAGCAGTTTCTTACATGCCAGCTCCAGACCTCAATTAAACTGATTGAAAGATTATGTCTTCATCATATGAAAATCAAGGACAATCACCCCCGTTAGGGAATTAGTATCATATTAGCATACAATATATGAGAAGAACATAACCCGTATCATGCCAACAACTGGTTTTAGAATAAATGTTTTTATTTCCGATGCAAAGACCCTGAAGATGAGTGAATCAATATTAAACATGTTTTGTGTTTACTGCGCTTTGTATGAGTCACACCGGATGGTTTAGAGTCACACTGGATGATACAGAGTCACACCGGATGGTATAGAGTCACACCGGATGGTAGAATGTCACACAAAATAGTATAGAGTCACAAAGGAATAAGCGGAAGTGTGCATGCTTGTTAATAAATGATTGTCCACAGTGTAACTCAGCGTGCAAACATTCAATAACACATGACTCTCTAGGTATATTTTCGACTAGACATCGCATTGTATCTAGATAACATGAAATATCAGGGAATATGACAAAGGTTTATTCTTTTTTAGGGGGGTAGAGGGGGGTTTGCTGTATGAAGAAATAATAAGCAGTAAATACATCTGCCACTATTTTGCCTACGGGTATGAATATAATTATGATTTTATCTGTTAACAACAAAAAAGGGGGCGGACGAAACTAAAGGACAATGAATTAAGTCGAAGAGAAACAGACAAAACAATGACAAAACACGATTAACGACGAGAAGACAAATAACAGGCGTGTATGAGGCATACATTGTATATTAATTCACGGAAACATAAAAACAAATATCTTTCCCATTAATGTGTATGCAATTCTTGTTGTCAGATAGTCAATAATTCCCATGCTCACGATTTCACTTCTGCTACACTATTTTTACCACATGACATTAACTATCTAGCAGAGCAGAACATGGTTTCGATAAACAAGTTGTGCACCTCAATTTCAAAACCCTCATATACAGAAATGCTACCTCCATTTCAAACTGTATATGTATATAGTCCATTAATATTATACGCACAAAAAACAAACACATTTCTAGCAATTACAATTACTCGAATAAAGGATTAAAACATCCACTGCACTTTTGTAAAATTTTGACGTTTTGGTTTAGTTGCCGGAAATGTTAGTTTCAATTCAACACAATACTAAATATACAGCAGGACTCTTTGTGAGGATATCTGTTCAGTCTCTCTGTTTGTCCATGTCTTATGCCAGTATGAATCTTGTTTTCAGTATAAAAGGAAAAGTCAGTTTTTAAATGTTCATGTTCGACAACGTATTGGGAATAGAGCATCACGTTGAGCATATTTATTTCTCATAAATCTGGTAACGAATTAAAATTACACAAGGCCTTGCTATCATTTTGGCACTTTTTGATGATAAATCTTGTTTAATAACCTAATTGATTTTGAAGATTTTCTTTAACAACTGATTGTAATGAATGACATATG
The DNA here is from genome assembly GCA_017311375.1 of Mytilus coruscus. Taxonomy (NCBI): domain Eukaryota; kingdom Metazoa; phylum Mollusca; class Bivalvia; order Mytilida; family Mytilidae; genus Mytilus; species Mytilus coruscus. Next base: position 58,201 of record JAASAO010001412.1, on the reverse strand, counting down.
ATATTTTGTCGGTACTCCTTCCATGTTCATGAGCATATAAGGCCACCAAGACTTTTGTTTTTGTTTCGTCTTTTGTCTTTTTCGGTTGTTTTGTACATTCTTCTCATTCATCAATTTGTCATTTCTATGTAGTTATATACAGTAGCGCTTGCGTATGGGGAACATGGCTGTACATGTAGAAAACTTATTTCAAACGGATTAGCACATCCATAATTTTACGGTGATGTTGTTAAGCGAGCCGGAAATTTAGATACGATCCATGTAAACTTATCCATCCTTTAAATAAACTTATTCTACAAGGTTACCTATTCAACAATGTAATTAAATCTTTGAATGTTGTTTTCATTTGTATAATTATTAATTTTGTTATCGGTCAATTAAAACCATACTAAATATAACACATATGTACTTTTACGGTTCTACAATCTGTCGATACCTATATTTTGGCATTGCACTAGGTCATGTTTTTCTCTGACTGTCTGTCTTTGACGTCTTTACACTAAATCACTAAATACACAACATTGGAGGTTGCATGTGTATTGATTGATTTGTTAGTCTTAGATAAATGATTGTTTTTATTAGTTGCAATTGGCTTTGAAACTTTGTAACTGCGTTTACTTTTAGATCTGTACTTAGTTTCTTTTTTGTTGTTTGGTAAGGGGTGGATATGTACCCTGCCACGTCCTGTCTGTTTTTTGTTTGATGTTTGTTTTCTTTGTATCGATCTGATGAGTTAAGCCTTTTTAAACTGATTTTTATAGTTTGTTCTTGTGTTTTGCTGTTACACCACTGTCCAAGAGGGACGAAAGATACCAGAGGGACAGTCAAACTCATAGATTGAAAATAAACTGACAACTCCATGGCTAAAAATAAAAAGACAAATAGACAGATAATAGTACAGAAGACACAACATAGAAAACTAAAGACTAAGCAACACGAACCCCACCAAAAACTGGGGGTGATCTCAGGTGCTCCGGAAGGGTAAGCAGGTTAAGGTAAGATGAGGGAAAGGTTGAACTGAGTGTTCACAAATATGTTTAACCCCGCCACATTCTTTATGTGCCTGTCCCAAGTCAGCAGCTCGTAGTTCAGTGGTTGTCGTTGGTTCATGTCTGTCATATTTGTTTTTCGTAAATTGTTTTGTTATGATTTAGGCCGTTAGTTTTCTCAATTGAACTGTTTCATATTTTTCATGACGTGGCCTTTTATAGCCGACTATACAGTATGGGTTTTTCTCATTGTTGAAGACCGTACGGTTGCCTATAATTGCTTACATCAGCTCCATTTAAACTTTGGTGCAAAGTTGTCTCATTGGCAATCATACCACATCTCCTTATGTTTATATACTGTAAATTCAGATATTACAAAAGGATAGAGTTTGCACAAATTGAAACTGGCATTTAAACTTTAGGTACTAATATTTGGATGCAGAATTTCCCGAAATCTTCATTATTCAACAATCGCAATAAAATATGTTAGCAATTACCGAACACCTTGTTATACGATTTTCCAGGAAATGTGTTTTCCTATCACGACTCGCTTGATAGAGTAAGACAGATTTTGATTTTGTTCTTATTGGTAAAGATGAATGTATCTCTTCAAAGATTCACTGACGCCATCTTGATATAGATGATGGTTATGGAAAATATTTGTCACAGATGATCACACGTGTATTCAGACTGTTGGACCTATTATCCCGTGTTCTTTTCCTCGACCACCAAATGCAAAGTATCATCAGACTGTTACATCCTGAGCAACACAATAAATTTATGTTTACACTGTAATAAGTCACGTTTTTCCGCCTGGTGTATGCTATCTGTACCCTTCATATCATTCTTAGTGTAAAAGCCGGAAAAATGAAACGTATATTCTGTAGTGTTGATAATGTGTTTAAAACATTTCCTAATATTTTGACACTATCCTTATCTTTGATGAGTTTTAACACTATTCCTGACAGAACCAAACCTGTTCTACTTGGTTTATAAAGAAGATCGAAAGTAATGGACACTGTTTTTTGTGTTTAAACTTTTATTTCAGATTCAAAATGTAAATCACACATATTTGTTTGGGGAAAATCAGTAAATGTAAGAATTGAATGCTGTATCAAAAAGTAACAATCGGACAAAATCAGACTACTATACTGTTATAAAAAGATCTAAAACATATTAGCAAGTATGTTGAGACAGGAACATATATCGGCGAACCAATTCGGAAAACTTATAAAGTGTCGATTTCAGTCACTCTTCCTCGTTACTCTTTTTTCAGAAATTAGCAAATTGTTAATGTTAATGAAATCTAAACATGAAAAGTGTGAACATGGCCGAACATCAAGTGTTAACTAAGAAATGTAAACACATAGGTATATGCATACAATGGAGCAGAGGTGTGTTTCTGCAGAGAAATGATTGGTAGCTGACAACACATTTAGTTATCATCCGATATCAGTAGATTTAAAAGTACGACCGATGCATGTGTAACGATTTTCTCTTTCGTGTTTAAAACAACATCCATACCGTAATCGATCTGCGTCGCTGCATACAATTGATTTAGGTGAAATGTATATTGTATACATTTTTCTCGTACAATGAGAGTTATAATATTTCGAACTATCGGCAAACAGAAAGTGGCTTCACACCAACTATGAAAAGTAAGTTACATGGTATAACTCAGAATTAGCAAGCTGCAGACCAGCTATAAAATGTTTCCCCATAACATGTATAATAGAAGATATTAATTGTTTGACGAAAAATTTCTTCGTATTTCGATGGTGGCTAAACGGATAAATAATCATTGTAGTAAAACCAGTTGCAAAGTTTATTTCATGATGCAGAAAAAATAACACATATTCAAATAAAGCATAGCATTCTATAAAACAAGAATATTAACATTTATATACATATTACTACACTATATATAGTAGTTTCACGCGTAAATATAATACAATTTGAATCACCATGATTGTGAGATTCATAGTGAAAACAATGGTTTATTACGATGTCTGATGGTCTGATGTTACATGAAGTAATTTAGTGTAAGGTATAGACATGTAACACTCATATTGTGTATGCTTTAAATTACTAGTACACAGTACATTCTTAAAAGTTAAGAATCAATTGCCGACCGATTGTAATGCTTAACAACACGTTTGAATGATTGATTTTATATTTCTAGCAACGGACACTATACATTAATATTAGTAAAGTAAAAATAAATATGCAGTGAAGTAAAACTAGCTAATTCGAAACTAATATAATCATAAAGTCATGATAGTGTATTAAGTTATTATCAGTTGTACAAAAATAGCAAAGTCTGAATGATTCGTGTAATGCAACAAGATATAAGAAGATGTGGTATGAGTGCCAATGAGACAACACTCCATCCAAGTCAAAATTTATAAAAGTAAACCATTATAGGTCAAAGCACGGCCTTCAACACGGAGCTTTGGCTCACACCGAACAGCAAGCTATAAAGGGTCCCACAAATTACTAGTGTAAAACCATTCAAACGGGAAAACTAACGGTCTAATCTATATAAAAAACCAGAAACGAGAAACACTTATGAACCACATCAACAAACGACAATTACTGAACATCAGATTCCTAACTTTGGACAGGTGCAAATAATTGCAGCGGGTTTAAACGTTTTAATGGTACCAAACCTTCACCCTTTTTCTGAAACAATAGTGTAACATCACAACATAGAAAGACACACTATAAAATATCAACCGAAATGGCTTAACTCAATCAAAGGACATATTAACACCAGTGAACATACACTGAACAAATAAATTTGACCTATGGTACAATTTAAATACAAAATAAATAAACTAAGGGAAGAATAATAAAAGTAACATGTTAAACCGCTATGAAATGTTAAACAATTTAAGAATAACAATATGCTCGAACAAAAATATCAGCCATTTGCAATTACTTTAAACACAGGTAAATGAAAATAATTTTGTTGTTAGGTATACGTGTACAGTTCAAATAGAGAAGCGAAATATTTTTACAAAATAAATAATTTTGATGTTCATAGTACGAAGTGAAAATTTATAGTAATAAGAAACACTTATCAAAGCTGGTATATAGACCATATATAACCCTGAATAACATTAAATAACAAAAAAAAAAAAAAAACAAAAAAACAAAAAAACATTACAATTAGTATCAACAGGTCAAATAAACAAGAAAGTACGATTTGAGGGTACTTGCAGCTACTGACAGGTAGTTAAAAGCCAAAAAAAAAAAAAAAATTAATAATAAAAAATCATGCATCAGAGACTAAAATCAACTAAAACACATCCCATGGATTTAGTATTTTAACGTCATGGACAGTCAAAGAAGACATGACTTGTGCAATGCCAAAAATAAATGTATCGACAGGCAGTAGGATAGTTAGGAGTTTAACCTCTTGATAGATCAAAATGAACGTGGGTGTGTCTTTATACATCCCGTTTGAAAAGAATACAAATTTAGTTATGTTTTAATTTGCTGATGACAAAATCGATATCAGTGCCAATGTAAACTATATTCAAAGATCTAATTACAACATTGAGAAGATAACCTTTACTAATAAGTTTATTTAAAGGTTCGATGAGTTTACACGGATAACATAGTGATTTCCGCGTTTTAAGTATAATATTGCCGTAAAATTTAGGATATGAAATGCCGTTTTTAATCAGGTTTCTACAGGTACAGCCAAATTTACTAATCAAATCTTTGTATCTACGAAAGAATTTAGTAAAAGTTTTACGTAATTTATGGTAACGAAATCTCTGACTTGATAATTTAGCAGTGATGCATTGATTTAGTTCGTTAAAATCTATGACATCACTACACACACGGGCATAACGAACGAGTTGGGATATATAAACACCGTATGATGGAGCCAAAGGAACATCGCCGTCTAAAAAAGGAAAATTAACAATAGGGAATGAAAAATCGTCTCTTTTGTCGTCAATTTTCGTATGGAGTTTTCCTTTAGAGATTGAAATGTCCAAATCTAGAAAAGGACAACTACTGCTATACTTTTTTTGTGGTTAAAACACATTACAGTAAACTAATTGCAAAACGTATTTTTTATGTTACCAGAATCACACATCTTTCAAAATAAAACTTACATACAAATAAAACAAGGAACAGTATTTTGAGATTGTGTTCTACTGTTTCATCAGAAGGAAGTGTTTTCTATGATTTCAGTTTCTAGCAAATATTTGTCACTGGCTGTCTCCTTACTGACTTATGTAGTACATCGATCTTAAAAAAAAAATAAATGAAATAGGTGTTTTTTATTGTAATGTTTGCATTATAAAAATCGTACTTGATTCTCGAAATACATGTTTATAATTGTTGCTATACATGTGCTATCTTCCTCCTGAATGCAATTTGTTTATCCTTCTTGAAACGCATTACAAGTTATCAATTAATGTAGAAGACAAACATAACAACTAAAATAAACTAATGTTGTTTTTTTGTAAGAACGAACTTGTAAATGTAAGTGAAGTCATACGTTATCTCTTTATACAGCAAGTTTAATATAGGTTAACATGGTTTAATGCAGACACACACCATTATCTGGATATTCCTGTCATCTGTTTAGTATTTATATTAATTATAATATGGAAATTGGAAGTACTTATGTTATACTTCGTTAAAACTGATACAAAGATTTATAAAATAAGATATACACTTATTTTCATGATTAACTCATGGCATGCACTACCAAGCCATTCAAGAGGAAATTCATTTGTGTGTTTTCTTTTTAGTACTCACCCTCCACAGAAACATCTAAAATGAGAACGGTTTATATCATTTAAAACTAACTCGCCTAGACTCTTGCCAACATTTACTACATATCGGACCTATAAGTGTGAGTTTTCTCGTTTAGATTGTTTTGATATTTTATGTACGGACTTGTTTTAGCTAGCCATACAGTATTTATAATGCGCACTCTTGAATGCCACACGGTGACCTTTTGTTATCACATGTAGCATCTATGTCATTTAGTCTTTCCTCTATATTTGTCTCATTGAAAATTATACCGCAAATTCTTTTTTATATCTTTATTAGTTGATGTATTAATTGTGAACAATGGTGAAAGAGTAATTAATCTAATTAAAGTTAGCAAGTAAATATAATTTCTTGTAATTCAGAATAGCATTGCAATGTATTTTGAAAACAATTATCTGACATTGCAACTACTTATGTACCACATTTTACTATTTATATATAAAGACTGCCATTTGGCATACATTTCGTATAACAATAAATAAATAAATGATAACGACTATTAGTTATTCTTTTCTATAATACTCACCGAGTGAAGGGTCATTAAATGATGATATTTCAGAATATTAATAATATGATACATATATTAGATACAATAGAGGACAATACAGGTTTTGTTCAATTTTAGAACTGTGTTTTAAGACAAAAAAGTAGGTCATACATTTTATTATCAAAAGGAACCGACTTCCAATGGCGAAGATTATTAAAAAAAAACTGGTAACTCATGTCTACTGCATAGCATGTAACTGTCGAAAATTGTTACAAATAAAAGTAAGAAGATGTTGTATGATTGCCAGTGAGACTACTCTTCATAAGATACCAAATGACTTAGAAGTTAACAACAATAGGTCACCGAATGGACATCAACAATGAGCAAAACCCATACAGCATATTAAGCTTAAGAAAGGCCCTTAAAAAGACACATATAAAAAAATCCAAACGAGAAAATTAACGGTCTGATTTATGTACAAACCAATATTCGAAAAACAAATATGATACACAGCCACACACGACAACCACCAAATTACCGTCTTCTGACTTGGGTCAGGCACACAAAGAATGTGGCGGGGGGAAGCTGGTGCCAACCCCTCCTCCTAATCTGAGACAGTTGTGTAACCGTACAACATAAACCAAACTATCAAAATCATCTGAAAAGGGCTTAACTCATCAGATCGATACAATCAGAAAAATGGCTAACAAAAACACAGACCAGACATGGCAGGGTATTTATGCATTCCAATAACACAATAGACACTACGTACAGATCTGAGAGTACTCGCAGTTACTTATAGCTAGCTAAAAGCCAATAACAACTAATGAAAATAAATATGTTCATGTATCTTAGGCTTAAATACCAATCATTAAACATCCAACATCCTAAATTGATTTAGTGTAAAGACGTCATTAACAGTCAGAGAACAACATGTCTTACACACAAAGGTATAGAACAATTAAGGCATAACATGAGAGAAGAAACAAGATTACACCTACTGTCTCCATTTTTACAAATAAGTACATATTAAACAGATGAGATATTTGGCGAAATCACAATATATTTACGTACCTATTAGCAAATTCATTTTTACAGCAACCTGCATAATTATGCATAAGGTTCAAGCTTGAGAAACTGTGTCTCAAATGTCTAAAACTATGTCATAAATGATGAGTATATTCTCATTTTGCTATACTGACAACACAAGCACATGATGCAAATTCTATAATTTTTCTTACAATCTGTCATAAATGGTCATTTTTAATACGCAGATCATGGTACTTTACCAATCCATTTCGGATAACATTTTCGAATATTTTATTATTTAAACTGTAAGTTAATTGTTTTACTTTTTACATTTTGGTAGAAAGTTTTTTCTATTAATTTCTAATAGATGTTAGATATGATTCATTAATCTGGCTTTGCAACATATCAACAGCGGACTCTACTAACACCCCAACACCCTGATGTGTTATAAATTACATGATTTATATAATTGTGAGCTATCATACTTATCTGCTTTATACTTGACACTTACCTCCTGAAAAATCAAATGCATACATCAGAGAATACAGCATATCATTAAGCAATACAGTATGGAACTGACAGTGGAATTATTTGAATAAGTTGTAGATAGTGAAAGTAGAACATTTTGATATAACAGCTAGTTCTGTCAAATTATTGAATAGTATAGTCATTAAATATTCAAATGTGATATTTGTACAAGATTATAATACCGAACAAATAATGTTTTCTGACGTACCAGAGGTGCTTGTCTTAATGATATACCAAATGGCAAATTCAACTTCCTTTGTTGGAATTACGTGTTCTTTACAAAAAGAAACAAAAATCACATAGGTGTATGTGTTGTTTGGTAATAGTTTTATGTGCTAATAAAAGGTTACAAAAAATGTCCGTTTATAAATTTATCAATTATAAATACAATATGGTATACATTTGATATCTTTAACAAGTTTCAACACTGTTTTATGATGTTATCTATTACTACTGGCAGTGCATTTTTCATTACATTAAGACTCAGCGCTTAACATACACAACTGTTGAATTAAAAGTTGGTCTATACAGAGTTAACGAACTTTGTTTCTCAATACATTATTCATTGAATTTAAGACACTTTTTAAGTTTCGATTTGTAAAATAGAAACAAGGTTGATTTTCAGAATATTTTTAAAACACACATATTGATTTGTATTATCTAATTGTTGATTTCTACATTTTTGGGGAAACTTTCTTCTTACAATTTACAAATGTAGTGAACAGCGTTCAACTACATTCCCGGTACACAACAAACAAAATGTATTGCCTTGTGGTATTATTACCTTTGTTGTACTTTTTAGGTCTATGACAGAGGACTGGTTTTTGAAGAGAAATAAAAAGAAAGAAAACATTCAAATACCTAATTAAACTCAGAATGTGAATATATATCTTCAAACTCTTTAATGTCATTTTTTAGTAACAACCAACAAAAGAAATATGTTAGTTGGACGGGTTTTGATATGATAACTGGACTTGAAGTTTTACTAGATATCATTTGTGTTCGCTATGAAAATTCCATATATCGCCAAGTTATCAGAATTCCAATTTGGACTAACCACATATTGCGGACCTGTCTCTGTATTGTTAAGAATCACCTTATTAAGTTAAACCCAAATAGATTCTTTATTACACATATTGCTATTTTTGAATAAAACTTGATGTACAGCATTCAATCAAGTATCCATGTTAAATTTACGACTTAATATCCATGGAGAATATTCAATAGAATTAACTATAAATACCATTAATATCTGAATAAACAAATAACTGTTACAAAACATTAGTTTATTATTTATAATTTTAATAATATCTATAATGTTACAATATGTTTGATTGAAGTTTGTCAGTATTTGCACAGAAATTATTCGTTACTCTGGAATGGTTTTTTATACTATTTCTATTGTTTCAGAAACGAAGTGCTATCAGTGACCTGCATGGTTTAATCCTTCTCGTATTTGGGAATAAAGCTTTGTAATGTTTAAAAAAAAAATGAAATAATCATTCAGAAATGTACGTGGTTGTACTGATGTATTTTTTTCTTTTACAACTTAATTTTTAAAAAAGATTGTTGGTTTGATCTAAATTGTTTGTTGTTAGTATTAGATTTATTAAAGTAGGTTTAACAGGACACATCTCTATAGTGTCCAAAATATCAACCAAATATTTAAAAGTGTTATTTTTGTATCAGATGTTGTTTCGATGGGCCTTTGTTGATTTTTGCGTTAAAGTGTGATTTGTAACAATACAGTTTTTGGTCCGTAATAAGTGGTGCACTGATTAGTTTGACCGGTATTGATTGATTGATTGGTGTTTGCTTTACGCCGCCTCAGCAGAGAAAGGCTAAATCGTGGTGAGAGCACATTCACATATTTTTACAAACGTTTCTGTTTTTAAAATCATACAAACAACCTGTAGATAAATACAATTTCCGAATCGTACATACATATTGTCCAAGATAAAAATTAGAGCTCTAACAATCGCGTCAGAGTTCCAATAAGTATATCTAGTAATTGTATCTCTTCAATTACAGAATGAGGCGCTACAGCAACTATTTACTTTATTACTCACAATGCTTGAAATACAATTTTGTTTTTCTAATAACTAAACTTTTGTCATGAGTTGATTGACCGTTATGGAATATCTGTTTCACAGATGACGACGGATATGTTCCAATTGTTGTAAATACAATCCCATCCCCTTTTCCAGAATGTGACCTACCGAATAATACTTATCACCGTGTTTATACTTACATGAGCAACACTACGTGTACCACATGTGGAGTAGGATCTGCTAACCCTTTCGGAGTACCTGAGATCACCCCAATTTTTGGTTGGGGTTGTGTGGCTCAGTCTCTAGTTTTCTATGTTGTTTTTTGTGTACTGTTGTTTATCTGTTGGTCTAGTTTTTTTAACCATGGCGTTGTAAGTTGTTGCATTGTTGACCAATACAAACACACACAATTTTCCGAATACTTGAAATTATTTCAAATGCAGAGTGTTCATGTTGCAGAAATTAACATTGGAAAAAAACGATACTTATAAATTCAATCTGACAAAAAAGTGTATATCTAAGGGTAAATTTTAGAAATACCTTATTAATTAATCAAGTGGATTTAATTTGTTTTCTGTAAAGTATCACCTATATTTGATTTGATATTTAACAGAATTGTTTTTAAAAATATTGAAAGCCTAAAAAGTATATTTTATAACACACGGTATCAATAGTACCTTCTCCTTTTCAAAGTAGTTATTAAGTCAAAATGCCTATCAATACTCATACTCATATAATATATTGCATTCATTCTGCCTGACATTTCACATTAACCAATACGAATAGGTTGTTTCTTATGAAGTTGGTATGTTCTATTAAAAAAAAAAACTCTTTGAATTTTTCTTATAACGATTAAACACCGAATTACAAAGATAATGTGGCACATGTATGCTTATATGTATTGGATTTAATACTTTTGTGACGCATATTGTATGCACGAACTATTACTTGTTACATTAACGAATACATTTTGCAATTTTATATAATCCCGTTTTTATCTATTGACAACTTTATAACTTATTAATTTCAATTAAAAACACCACGTATACAAAATGTGCTATCTATTATCATTGCATTCTTTGTTTGTTTTATAAATTCTTCACAATATACTTATCTTTTTGGTTCATAACACTTACCGCCTACTGAAAAATAAAGATAAAAAGACAAGTTTAATATCCTAGGAATATCTGAACAAACTGTCAAAGTCAATTGCAAAGGACCTGACCCATTGGATCAATACATAGCACAACAACAAATAACACACCGTCAAACGTCACAAAGTAACGACCCTAGAGTACTCGCAGTTACTCGAAACTAGATTAAAGACCAATTTCAACTTTTAACAAACAATGTTGTTTAAGTTGTTGATAAGTACAAATCGACTATTAGATGTTAAAAAGGTCATAAACTTTAAATTATAATTATTATGATCATATTCAGTAATAAATTATAAGTTTTTACAAGACACAGGACCGTAAGTGTTGTGGATAACAATACATAAAAATAAGGAAATGTGGTATGATTTCCAGTGAGACAACTATCCACCAAAGTTCAAATGAAGTGGATGTTAGCAATTATAGGCAACCGTATGGCTTTCAACAATGAGAACAATCCATATCGTGTTGTCGGGTATAAAAGGCCCCGACATGAAAAATATGAAACAATTCAATTGATAAAACTAACCTCCTAATTAATAACAAAACAGTTTATGAAAGACAAATATGACAGACATGAACCAACGACAACCACTGTACTAGAGGCTCCTGATTTGGGACAGGCACATACAGAATGTGGCGGGGTTAAACATGTTTGTGAGCGCTCAACCCTCCCCCTAACATGGGACAGTGGTATAACAGGACAACATAAGGACAAACTATAAAAATCAGTTGAAAAAGGCTTAACTCATCACATGGATACAAATAGAAATACATCTAACAAAAACACAAAGTGGACGTGGACGGGTACTTGTACATCCCAAAAACAAAAAGACACTAAGTACAGATCTGACAGTACTCGCAGTTACTGACAGCTAGTTCAAAGCCAATAACAACTAATGAACAAAATCATGTATCTAAGATTAAAATATCAATCAGTACACATCCAACATCTAATGGATTTAATGTAAAGACGTCATTAACAGTCAGAGAAACACATGACCTTGTGCAATGGCAAACTATAAGTATCGACATATTGTAGTACCGTGAAAGTGTAATATTTAGTATGGTTTTAATTTACTGATAACAAAATCAATATTTACACCAATAAAAACAATATTTAAAGATTTAATTACAGAGTTGAATAGGTAACCTTTTAGAATAAGTTTATTAAAGGATTGATAAGTTTACCGGATCGTATCTAAATTTTCGGGTTCGGTTTATAACATCACCGTAAAATTAAGGATGTGCTATTTCGTTTGAAATAAGTTTTCTACAGGTACAGCCAAACTTGCAGACCAAATCGTTGTATCTATGAAAGAATTAAGTAAAGATTTTTAAGTAATATGTGGTAACAAAATCCCTGACTTAATAATTTACAAGTAATACATAGATTACGCTCATTAAAACCCAAAGCGTCACTAGAGACACGAGCATATCGAACGAGTTGTGATATATAAACACCGTAAAACGATGGCAAAGGAACATCACCGTCCAAAAAAGGAAAATTAACAATATGACTTGATAATTGTTTAGAAATACGCTTTTTACAATATAAAACATGAATACAGACGGGATCATAACAAACCAGTTGTAAAACAGAAAGGGCTAAGGGAACTTTACTGTCCGAAAAAGGGAAAATTGACAATTGTGGCCTAAAAGAGTCTCTGCATCGTACATTGGATAAATTGTCAGGACAGGGACACTAATTTTATGTATGATTAATATATATAAAAATTTTGTCCATTTGAATATATTTCACAGCATAGTTTATAAATTCTTGATTTTTTTAAATCGTCCAGGTAACGGTTAGCATTTATTTGTTTTTCTATTAACATCTTCATTAAGTTCAACACTTAAATATGATTCATGACAATACAACAACAAGTCAGCTATAAACGTGAAGAAACGTCCATCTTCATTATGCATATATGCAAACTGTCGGAAGTCAAAATCCTGAAAAGTACATACCTGTTGTCCTATTAAAGCTTAAATTATCACATCGCAGTTCCAGTAAGTATATTTAGTATTTGTGACTTTTTAAATACAGAAATATGCTTAACAGCAAATACATTATTCCTCGCAATTTTGAAAGACATTTATTACAAATCAGAAAACTGTTTGAAGATGTAATTGATAACTTTCAAACGAATAAAAAAAAAAAAAACGCAATTATTTTATCTCAAACATTCAAAAGTATTTTACATTCCAACATCAATCAATTGCATTATTCAAAAATCCCTAAATGCAATATTTCATCAGTTTTGTAAATGAAGTCAGGAAACTAGTTAACAGGAAAACAATAGTTGTGCAAAAATCCGATATGGAACGATGTTTGACGTCATTTGTATGAATGAATGAATGAATGAATCTTTATTTCCTCCATGTATATGAAGATTTTGTATACAAAAGAAAACAAGTAATTATTTACACAATAAACAAAATATCATACATTTTGAGATAAACACACAATGAAAAATAAAAAAAGAAAAAAAAAACATATTTAGATAAACACAAAATACACAGATTCTGGTATACACAACAAAAACACAACGTTATTCAATCAATGTCTATTCAAAATTCAAAAATAAACCTGTTTTCAAATAATGCATGTCTGAATATTTCGAACACACAGTGATAACATTCACGTTAAGAACAGGACTTAAGCTGAGATGCAGTAATGGTATGAGTATCTGTGGTTTGACCCAACATAGTGGGTAAGGTTTTGACTAAAAAATTATAGTTTTATTCTTAAAATCTATAGTGTAGTATTTACGTTGTACCACTACCACATTGTTATCTGCTTTAATGGCCGAACTAAAAACGTTTTCCGAATACTTGTGGTTATTTTGAATGTTTGTTCATGTTGAAGAATTTAACAATGAAAACAATGATATTTAATAATTCAACCTGACAAAAAGTGTATAAACTGTATTTATCTAGCACAAAGAAAGGGAATATCTAGGTTATATATCTAGGACTCGGAGGTGCGATTGGGACGCTGAAGTGCGATGGTCCGCGCTGAAGTACGATGGTCCTTTCGCCGAAGTGCGATGCTTTGGCATGACGCTTGAATATTGTTACGTTTTTAAAATACAACGTTACTTAAAATACAACAGGAATTGAGAGGCAGGAGGATAAGATTTTGTAAATGAATGTTTCTTGCTAATAAAAGAAAGGAAAGGAAGGAAGAAAGTATTAAAAAAAAAACGATTTAAGTCCCGAACAGGTTTTCAGAAATAATGCAGGTGGAGTTTACAAAATATTTAAAACCAAGTCAGGTCCCAAATCGTGGGGAGCAAAGGCGGCTTAAAGATGAACTTGGTCTGCAAATGGGCTAACCAGTGTTCGGAAGTATGCCGCAACATTTTTGTACGACAAATAAAATATATTGCTCTAAATATTAATTTTGACTTCTCTTCTAGTATGCTTCACAAGATTTTATGTGGACCGTTAAATAATAAAATAGATTAATATCAATGTTTTTGTTATATAAAGTTGATATAATTTTGTTTTATTCCTGAGATAAAATTCTGCTTTGTAAGAAAACCGGCCATTTAGCCAATACTTTGAGTGGTTACATTGTTATTCTTCAACCACAAGATAGGCTGAAATAAACACGAATGTCCCTAATTATGCTAAATATTTGTGGCGTCCCTGCTATTCAGGTAGCCTATGCAATATGCTTGCCTATATATTAAATTATCATAACTTTGTTATAAGATTATCTAACAGTAAACAGCAACAAGAATTTGTCTAACTTGTTCCTAATAAGTAACTTACAAACAAGGGAATTCACTTTATGTAACACTTAATGATAGTTGAACCTAATCTTAAAGACGACTGATTACAAAAATATTAATATTGACAAGCGTTTGAAATACAAAGATACAGTTCTAATTAACATAATTCTGAAAAGTTATTCAATAAATGATTTAAATGAATAAAATTTTCTATCCAACATTTTATCAAAATAATTGATAACTTATTTTATCAGTGTTTTAGTTAACTTTTGCTTAAAATTGACAGACATGAAACGCAATACGATTTGTGAAATGAAAATGAACATTTTTTTCATAGCTGAAAGTTAATTAAAAATTTTGATCTTAAAAATAGATTTTAAATAAGCATTTGATGTACTCACAGTTTCATGAAAATATGGTTACAATAAAATACACAACAATATAACTTTAAAGTTCTTAATGTCACTGAAGTCGTTAGAAGTGCTTGGTTCTTTTAAAATAATGCGCATTGTAATATTCTTTAATTTTTATTTTTCTGTAGTTGATATCGTTGTACAATTGTGTATTCTGATTAATTCACAAATATATCATGAACAGATATAAAATTAAATAGTCCGAAAGGTACATAAATAATGTTTAACTGTAAATATTCCGGTTCGAATTGTCGAAACACTGGCATGCTGTAAAACCTGGATGTCGATGTTTGGTGTCAGATTTTAAAGGTCGTAAAACATTTATTAACGGTCCTCCACCAATTATTGTAATAATTAATGTTGGTGTCAGCTTTTAAAGGTCCTCCACAATATATTATAACACAAAGTAGGTTGATATTCGTGTAATGTAACATGGTCTGCTTACTGTTCTTTTCCCTCAGACTCTCAATAGACGAACTGCATCTGTGAGAGCTGATGTTGGGTCTTCACATATTCGGGGAACTAGCTGTGGACAATGCCTTCGATGGTGTATGGCACTGCTGCCGATGTAAAGGCAGGCCGGGCGTTGTTGTCGATATAGAGGCAGGCCGGGATCGACTGACACCTATAAGTTTCAAAATTCAAACTTTGACGTCTCAAAGCAGAATGTCTACTTATATAGCAATCATTTAATTGATGGAATGCCAACATGACTTTCTTTGTCAGCATAAAATTAGAAATTACCAAATATAGTTATTGTCCGAAATAAGGTCAAAATGTTGTATAAGTAAATGTCCCATACAAATTTGAGAGGTCACTTTGACATTTGTGATAATAAATAATCTTTAATTGACCGGAGAACTGTCACGTTGCAGTAACCCACGGTGAAAATAATGATACACAACATTTTTACCGTTCTTGTGAACATAAAATTTAATTAATAATTGTAACGTCACCTATGTCCAAAATATCAGTCACAATATTTTTATCTTTCGTACAAATTCATTCATGTGATTTATTATTATCATAGCTGCTGTACACATATTATCTTTTCTTTAACATTATTCTTGTGTTTTCCTCTAATTGCTAAATCATACTTTTCAATTTTAGCACTTACAGAAAGGGGACGACCATTTGATATTCTTTTTGTGGGTGAGGGATGGACAGTAAGACTGATCATTTATTTTTATCTGTTACTACGAATGTTTTATTTTTATTAGTTTTTTTTTTACATTAGTTTCAAACATTCTGTGCTGCAGAAAAAAACATTTTCAGTCCATCTTGTGCAAATTTCTTTATTTTCAGCTCATACCAAGCCAGGTTTATCATTTTTCTAATCCTCCTATATCCCATAGAAAATCAAATGGTCGTCTCTTTATATTAAGTAAATATTATGAAAAGGACAGAATTTAAATATGAATAAAAAGAAAAATGACGTATGCATTAACAAGACAGTAACTCAATGACAAAAAAAAAAAAAATTACAAGGGAGCAATATGCAGATTAACTATACAGTTAATAGGTGTAGGAAACTGCAATGATTTGTTTTCATTTTTACTTGATTACAATAGCAAAAGTACTATCAATTTTGTTCTTACTACTAAAGGACAAGAAATCGTCCTGAATATGCATGAAATATTTGCCACTGGACGTTAAGCAACCAACAATCATTCATATATTGAGGAACATACATTTGTGTCTCCCTTGTGAACTGGACGTTGTCTCCTTTCCTTTTTTTTTTTGGGGGCGGGAGGGGGGAGGGGTCTATTATTTCTTCAAAAATGGGCACAAATATTTCTCCTGCAACTTAGATTTTCCGTCAAGTTAATACAAAATGGGCACATATATTTCTAATTTCCAATTGACTGAATGAATTTAAGAAATCTAAAGACATCTATAGCACTTTTTTTCAACCTATATACGTATTTTGCTAAGGTGTGTTGGTAAACGTTTTCAGAGACTAGCTACACAATTGTAACTATCGCAATACGAAATCATCTGAAACAGGCAAAGTGACATCTAGAAATATTGAATGCTTATGCATCTCTTTAAAAATACAAACAATTTTCAAATCGTAACGTCGAAATAAAGTGTCGTAATCTTAATAAATTTAATTTATCTCTTTCCGACATGAGTTGGACGCAAAACAATTGTCAATTAATGTTCTTAAAATCTTTGCTTTTTGTCCGTAAGTGAACAAAAAGTAGGACGATTTTGGCAATTTATAGCCTGTTGACCAAATGAAACGTCATCGGAATGAAAATGTAAGTGACTTGGTTGGTTAACCTCATTTATTAAACACAACATGTATTCATCATGTTCATGAAAACTTCTAACGAGCTTGAAACAAAGCTAGTTTATATCAGTTATATAAAAATAAGGAGATTTGGTATTATTGCTAATGAGACAACTGAAGTGAATGTATCCAATTATAGTCAACACCACGGCCTTCAACATTGAGGAAAACCCATACTGTATAGTGGCTTACAGAATATAATTTATTTTAAACTAAAAGCATGAAAGGAGTACTGTCATAACACGACTGTCACTGATTGAGGGAGGATTAAGCGTTCGAAATATGATTAACCCTGTTATGTTCTTTATTATGCCTGTCCTAAACTAGAAGTGGTTGTTAATTGCTTTTTGGATATTTTTTACATATATTTGATCGTTGGTTTGCTCCTTTGAAAAGTATATTTCACATTATGTTGAACCGGTGTCTATTTACAGTAAACTATACTGTACTGGTACTGCTCATAGTTCGAGACCGTACGATGACATATATACAAATGTATGTTTGGCGCTTTCAAACAGTATGTTACATGTACATTTATAATAATAAGAAAATAGGGTTAATGAGTTTGTTAACTAGTGGTACATAATTGTTCAATGAAAGGGTATTAATGTTTTTATATCTAGAACGTGTCAATGTATTGCACGTTTATGTACATATACATTTTCGAGATGCATTTAATGTTTCAATCGGACTTAAGTCCGTGTTTCAAATTGCCTACTGTCTTTAAATTCCTTGAGGGGTTGGTAGGCATGCTGGTGAGCTGTTGCTAGATAAAATGTCTATCATTATCAATACTCTAGTGCGTCAATGGAAGTCTCCAATTCTTAACATTCACGCAGATCAGCCCTTTCAACATATTCAGGATATCGTATCCTGTACATGTATGACATATTTGACACTGGACGTAAAACCATCAACTATCAATCCTAGTATTGCTGCAGCGAACAGATCAAGTAAAACAATTAATGAAGGTTGGTACCTAACGATATCATTAGCACATAAAAATTGTTTATTAACCACAAAGTCCTCTGTTCTCGCATCTTTCTATATATCCATAGCGGTATCTCTGGTAAAAAGCATTTGAATTCGTGTATTCTTTTGAAGGGTTTCTATTGAATTATTACAGGTTCTGAATTATGACAGATATAGATGACTATTCTAAAATTGAATAAATTTCCTGAAAGTGTAAAGTTTAAAAGCAAATTTGTCCTTTTGACATTTGAATATTTTTTATTGCCAGAGAACAGAAGTCGAATGGGGAAATACAAAAAGCACAGCGTTCAGATATTTTTGTATCGGACTTTTGCTTTTACTATCAATGCTGAACCACGATAATACGACGGAAAGACTTCGGAACATCTCGTAATTGGTCACATTAACAAATTGAATTGAGGGGGAGTGGGGTACAGTTATCAAAAGCAAAGTGTTTCAAAATAGGATATACCTTCACCATCTGATAAGATTAAACATATTTTTTTTATATTTTAGACATGTATCTGTAATTATAATGACAGAAGTAAACTCAATAGATATAAGAAGATGTGGTATGAGTGCCAATGAGACAACTCAACATCTAAGTCACAATTTGTAAAAGTAAACCATTATAAGTCAAAGTACCGTAACGGTCTTCAACGCGGAGCCTTGACCCACACCGAACAGCAAGCTATAAAGGGCCTAAAAAAAACTAGTGTAAAACCATTCAAACGGAAAAGAATAACGGTCTAATCTATATACAAAAGCGAGAATTGTCAAACCGCAAATATGCATATGAAGAACGTATAAGATACGGGTCCCTTGTTCATACGCAGTCGTCGTTTTCTTTTTCTTCCTCTTGTTGGAATACTTTTTTCAAATTGTTTTTATTTTTTATCTGAAATGACTGCGACTGATAAATTCTGTAACTAAAATTAAAATGAATGAAATCAAAATATGAAAATCATTTTAATTTGACAAACCCGTTATCAAAGTATCTGATACAAATGATGCCATTCTCTACCCGTAATCGACAGAAAAAACATCCCCATCACCCAATTTTCCCCCTAATGGCAGTACTGATTTTCTAAGATCTTTTTTTGATTTTTTATGATAAATCATGAGTAGTTCTGTGATTATAAGTAGCTTGAACTGTCAATTTGATAAAGATAATGTATTCAGTGTGATCAGAAGTCATCAATACGTGATATCCTGAGGTGGGATTGCCTTGAAGAGACATCATTCCTTATTCTCTGTTTTTAACGGATGTAACTGATTTTAGTCAATACTTTTAAGTTTTATCCTGCATTAACTTAAGCAAAAGTATAAAAGCATTTGATGATTTTTTTTTTCTTATAGAAAAATCTGACAAATGTATGTAGAAATATGCACATAATAAGCTTTTAAATGTACAAATAGTTTCCAATTTAACTGGAATGTAGTGAACAAATTGTCTCCGATCAATTTATGCTGAGTGCAGATTTTCCCAACTAACGATAGGTTATTTACAAAATGTGTTTCTATCTCCATGAGCGTGTGCTATTAAAAAGAATGGAATGTATAAATACTTTTTGTTGCAAATAATTGACTGCCATCCATAATTCTACAAATTTCATCTGTGAACTTATAAGATTTTCTGATTTTCTGTATACTAACGTATGCATGAAATATTATGGACATTGCTGTTACAGTCACAGAATCATTTGTGAATGAAAAACCAAGAAGCAAGTCTCAATTATTTTTATGTCTTAAAATTTATTTTGTTTTAAAGTGTTTAGTGGATTTATTTTCTTAGTCTAATGTCCACCATGTTGGGATTAGTAATTTGCTATGATGCAAAGCATAACTTTTCAACTGTACATGATTGTCAGTGTTGTAATGTGTGATCCGCATCAATTGCATAGAAATGTTAATACTGATTTTTACACAGGCTATTGACAGAACGTAATAATTATTGTCACAGTTATCAGTTTTTGTAAAGAACTTGATTGTTAATCTCCCGTTGTTAGATTTCTAACAGATTTTACAGTGTTTTTAGAAACATGTTTCTGTGATTTTGCATAATTTGCGGTCTATAATTTGTTTACAGAATATATAAATTGTACATAAATTCGCAATTGACCTCCACATACATTATTTGCTATGTCGTAGACTGATAAACTAGTAACAAATAAAATGATTCTTTCTTGTGCATTACATCCAACTTTAAATAATTTTTAGTCAAGTTTGATTTATCTACTCCTTGTGTGTAATAATACTCGTAGCTCCAACCCAGATTAATAAATTCCTAAATATAAATTTCTCGATTTTTTCGACATGATATAACTATTAATAATTGAACATTAGAAATTAAAAGTATTTTCTGTTTAATTTTCAATTTTAAAATTCAACTTAGGCATTCGGCTTCTGTGTATTCTTCCTAAAGTCACTAAGATATTTAGAGACAAGTTGTTTCAGTGATTGATGGGTATTAATTAGTACTTAATATCCAGTGGCAAATATTAAGGGTGAGGATTTGATTGTTCAAGACTAGCTATAAACTAAATAGAAACATGATGTATCTTGGTATCAAATTATTATATTATGTAACACTGGCAGGACGATGAAAAAGCCTATTTCAAATATACTGTAAAGATATTTATCTATATATTTCAAAATACATGAGCTAATTAGAAAATGAAGAAACGTAAACAGTATAGGAAAATGGGAGTTCGTTATACAACTTTCTATTTTAAATAACGTATTATAATAATGAGTTGTCTTCCTTTCAACTTCGTTTAAGACAAAAGTTGTTATCTCCCATGTCCGTTTTGACAAGAAGCGTCTAAGAGAGACAACTCCACTTTGATCCTATATTTCAATTAAGTTTATGGTATTTCCTATTTGCCTCGACTGTGTAATGAAGCTTCTGAGCAAAGTTTTCCTATTGTTAAAGATGGACTCATCTCTTTAAAGGTTAACCGACGCCATCTTGATATAGTTATTCGTTATGAAATAGCGGTGTCACAGTTATCTACGCGTATGCTCATATGTTTTACCCACAATCTCGTGATCTTTTCCATTAGCCACCAAATGCAGCGTATCATCAAATCTTAACATCCCGAGCAACAAGATCAATTTATATTTTCACGAAAGCAAATCATGTTTTTCCGACTCATGTATGTAATATCTACCCTTTTACGCTGACTCTAAGTGTCAAAGCCAGAAAAAGTTTGAAAACCATTGGAACTTACATACTGAAGTCTTCATAATGTATTTTAACTATTTGTTAAGCTTTTTACACTATGTATTTCTTTGATGAGTTTTTGCACTATTCCTTGCCAAACAAAATATGTTCCAGTTGGTTTATCAATCAGAACGTCTGTAATCGACACTACAAAGTCAAAGTCAAAGTCAAAGATTTTATTGATATAAAATCCAAAATCTGGATTGTCATCAACACACAAACAAATAACAAACATTAATCATTACAATCAAGTATATATCAATACAGCACATAACAATATATATATATATATATATATATATAAAGAAGTCTAAATTAAAAACAACGTTCAAACGTTGGATAAAAACCGCAATTTTTATACGTGTGCATGCAAAACTAATTTCTTGGTAGAGGGGTCTAAATACAGCACAAACAACATTTTCCAAAAGACCAAAAAAGTGAAAAAGTATATTAAAACAAAACGTATTTGACAAACAGGTCGAACAGCGGATGTTCTTAAGTTCGGAAGTTGCTGACTGCCACTGGCGATTGCCAAATAAACGGATCACAAGATGTAACAAAATGGATTTTTATTTAATTTATAAATTTAAAAACAAACAGAAAACAATAAACTTGCGGAAAAGATGATATACCACAAACACGAGGTGCAAAAATTTGTAAACCATATCCGGATTTCGACAATTAATGTCTCTTCAGTGATGTTAGGAATCGAAACGGTATTTAGAAGGCCATATAAAGAGATATATATATAAAATCTTGTAATTTTTCAATATATTTTTTCCTTCTATCTATTTGACTTAGGAGGTACAGTTTTAGATACTAGTAATACAATTTATATAATATATAACATAAAATAACTTAAGTTATAGGACGTCTGAACTTGTACATCTCATTAATACCTTTTATGCAACATTTACTGACATCATAATCATTACTTCCAAATATGAAATAGATTTTTCAATGTCTAAAAGATTATTGAAAGATGGTAAAATATCTGAAATATTCTGAAAAAATGTATTCCTCAAATCATTGAGTTTGGTACATTTTATGGAAAAGTGTAATTCATCTTCAACTTCAAAATCACATAGGAGTATACTCTGTTTTCTAAATCAATCTTTTTTATGTCTGCCTTTTTTCAATCATAAGGATACTATTTCTTATCCTTAGTCTTACAAAGTTTGAAATATCAGCTCTGTCTATATCTAATTTCAAAAAGTTCTCCTTATCAAATTTGTTCTTCAAATCCTTGTAGGTTCTTAATTTGTTTCCTCTTTTATCAATAACACTTTTTGAAACGGAATGGTCCCAAAATTTTATGAAATCATTTTCCAGTTTTTTATATATAGCAAAAGTTAAACGATTTTTACTAAACGAATTTTGATTTTCCCAGACATGTTCATTTTTGTTCTATACCAGTCTGAGTTATTATTAACACTTGATGAAAAAATCTTATCTATTAAACTATCTGGATTTGAATTGACTACATGATGCCAGTAACCTGCACAAAGTTTGATATCATCAACAGAAATTGGGATCATACCCAATTTCCCAAAACTGCCAAATTTGATGCAGTTTTGTTAACTCCTAAGATGTATTTAGCAAATTTAATTTGTACTTTTACAGGTTGATATAAAAAAATCTAGACTCCAAGGAAGCATTATGTTTCAACAAAGTATCTAGACATAAAATTTCACTACAGTAAAGAAGTATAGGTTTAACACATGAGTCAAATAATTTAAGATTTGGTAATACATTTAGTTTGTCTGAATGCAGTGTTTTGTAAATGCAAACTGATGCTTTCCTTGTTTTTTTTTACATAAATATTCATTTGCTTTAGTGAAGCAACCTGAAGGTTTAAATATACTCCAAGATATTTATATTTATGTGTAATTTCTAGTGCATATTCCTTACACTACATGACATTTACGTTCATATTCACAGCTATGTTTTTTGTGTTTAAACTTTTATTTCAGATTCAAACTATTAATAACTTATGACATGACAAATATGTCGTTGTTCCAGCAGATAAAGCCTCCAATAACATTGTCTTCAT
The DNA here is from genome assembly GCA_017311375.1 of Mytilus coruscus. Classification (NCBI taxonomy): domain Eukaryota; kingdom Metazoa; phylum Mollusca; class Bivalvia; order Mytilida; family Mytilidae; genus Mytilus; species Mytilus coruscus. Next base: position 34,460 of record JAASAO010001412.1, on the reverse strand, counting down.
ATGTAAAAACCATTATTTGCAATGTCTCACAACAGAGCTTAAAATACATGGAACAACTGGTAATCCTACATATTCTTTAACATCATTTACCAAGGATGAAATTTTACAAAATCACAAATCTGTCCTTCTTTCTTTTGGTATCAACATCAAAGAAAACGAAGAAAATTTACCGTCATTATACTGGATACCAAAACTTCACAAAACTCCATATAAAGAACGATACATAGCCGGATCATCAAAATGTTCGGCTAAACATGTTTCTAAAGTACTGACTACTATAATTTCTACAGTTAAAGATGGCCTTCAAAATATTGTGATGAGATATATTCTACCAGTGGTTTTAACCAGATGTTGATTCTCAAAAATTCGAAAGATCTACTGCTTAATCTTCAATCACAATCTTTGCAATTTTGCAGCAACATAAAGACTTTTGATTTTTCTACGCTTTACTCTACTATTCCCCATGCTCAGTTGAAAGATCGACTTCACCATCTCATTTAACAGACCTTTTTCTATAAAAATGGGAATCGTAGATACAAATTTCTTGTTTTGGGTTATAACAATTCTTATTTTGTGAAAAACCACACTGAATCTACCAGAAAATATACTGAAGATGATATTATCAAAATGCTGGACTTTTTTGATCGACAATATATTTGTTGAGTTTGGAGGATTGATATTTCAACAGGCATTCGGTATTCCAATGGGTACTAATTGTGCACCCCTACTGGCCGATTTGTTTTTGTACTCGTATGAAGCAAAATTGATTCAGAACCTTCTAAAAGACAAAAAGAAAAAGCACCTTGCGAAATGTTTTAATTTTACTTTCAGATATATTGATGATGTCCTATCATTGAATAACCCATATTTCAGCCAATACTTACATCTCATATATCCCAGTGAACTTGAAATTAAGGATAATACTGATACTAGAAGGACTGCTTCATACCTTTATCTTTTCCTCAATATTGAAACAGATGGACGACTTCACACTAAAATCTATGACAAACGGGACGTTCAACTTCCCAATTATCAATTTCCAATTTCTCAGCAGTAACATACCCTCTGCCCTTCATATGGTGTTTACATATCTCAGTTGATACGTTATACTCGTGCATGTTCACACTTTACGGACTTCATATACAGGAGTGTGCTCCTTACGCAGAAACTGCTCGAACAAAGTTATGAGGAGGAAAGATTAAAAATGACACTCCGTAAAATTTATGGACACCATCACGAATTGGTTGATCCATACGATGTGTCTTTGTCCAAACTAACTAAGGACATTTTTACCACGTCTTAGATTGTGGTTTGCCATTACGTCGTCTGATCTTTTAAGTACCGAACGTGACCTATTCCTGATTATGACTGATTTGCTGAGTGTGAATTTGCATTGCTATAAGACGTGTCACGGTATTTTGCTATCCAAAATTTTTGTATTTAGTTTTGATGTTATATTTGTTATTGTCAAATGTCTTATCGTTTGTAGTTGTAATTCTTACTTTTTTCTGTTCTATTCGTGTGTGAGTGTAAAGATAATTTATCACCCAGTTCATTTATAAGATTTTAGTTTGGGTCAACTAAACTTACACAATGTAACGGTTTTCAGTTTGCGTTAGAAGAATAACCGACATAGCTAGATAATACAATTAATCATCTAATTACTAACACAATTTTATATAAATAAGTATTGTAATTTTCATTGTTATTAAATACATGTAATATCAGTATTACAAACCTAATCTTGAACTCTATCCTATTTTTGAAAATTTTTAGAAATATACCTGTGACGTCACTTTTGTGCGTCGATCTATTCGGCTGACATACAATGCGTTGTTCGGCTGTGCTGTTTTTATGTGCTGATCTAGGTTGTTTTACGTATTCGTTTTTATTCTGTAATTAGTCACCACTGCGGTGTTAACATGTATATCAATTATATGGTCATTTTTATATTTTATAAATTAAGTGTTTGCAAAAATATGAATTATTCTAAATACTAAATATTTTCATATCCCAGGCAGATAACCTAGCCGTATTTGACACATTTTTTTGGAATTTTGGTCATCAATGCTTTTCATCTTTAGGCCTGGCATCTTTGATAACTATTAGCTTGTCGTAATGTTCTATTGTATTGTTTATTTTGTGTGTTTCTCTGTCCTGTATGTCCTTCCATATATTTGTATTGTAGTCCTGTCATGTAATGTTGTCATTTTAGTGTTATATTTAACATAGCCATTAAAGCGGGAGGTTTGGCTAGCCACAAAACCAGGTTCAACCCACCATATTTTCTTAAAATGTCTTGTACCAAGTCAGGAAAATGGCTATTGTTATCTTATAGTTCGTTTCTGTGTGTGTTGCATTTTAGTGTTTCTGTTGTGTCTTTGTTCTCTTCTTATATTTGATGTGTTTCCCTCAGTTTTAGTTTGTTACCCGGATTTGTTTTTTTCTCAATCGATTTATGAATTTCGAAGAGCGGTATACTATTGTTGCCTTTATTTTTTGTAATTTTATACCTAAAATCCGTAAGAAGTGAATGCTTACAGAATGTATCAATCGGACAGAATCAGAAAAATGTACTTTTATCAAACGATTTAAGACCGCAAAAACATTTAGCTAGTAAATTGAGGCACAAACATATCATATCAGTCAAATTCGTAAAATTTATAAATTGGCGATTTAAGTCGTTCTTCCTCTTAACACTTTTGAGCAAGTTTTCAGTAATAAGCACACCCGTGTTATTGAATTATGTATATTGTTAACAGGCACGAGCGTCAAGTGTAAAACTAAGATATGTAATCATTATCCGATATCAGTAGATATAAAAGTACGACCGATCCATGTGTTTGCACGATTATTTAAAAATTTTCTCTATCGTATTGAAATCATGCAAGAGAAACACCGTGTCTGGATCTGCGTCACAGCATACAATAGACCCCTTTCGAGTTATGTCCTTCACCGGAAAAGTTTGTCAATTATGCTTGCCTTTATGACGTCATTTTCCAAAAAGAGGGGACCGCCTGTATCCCTGCACTATCAAAGTTCATCGGGCATCTTCGTGATCGTCAGTATGCAGGCTAATCTAAAAATTATGTTTGTTCCGTAGGTACTTAATCACAATTCCCTAATGACAGCTGCACTGATTATCAATTATAAGAATTTAATTTGCCGAATGATTCCAGCAACATAGAATCATAATCTGTAACCGCTCGCTCAACATTGGAGGGAAGTGACGATGCCCCTAAACGCACGAATGATGTTCACTAAAACCAAAGATTTTGACGAAAATGCAACGCACTGGAAACTGGTCTATTGACTGAGGGACTTGTACACTAAAACATAACTTATCACTTCCATTCTATCAAGCCATGAAAACTTTGACGAAAATTATCCTTGTACAATCAGAGTTGTAATAATTTGAACTATCGGCAAACAGAGAGTGGCTGCACAGCGGATGTAACAATTGTTTTACACGCTACAATTCAACATCATCAAGCTGCACACCAAATATAGGATAATTCTCTTTCAACGAAGACGCGAAAACTTTAACGAAAGTTTTCTATCAAAGGTCTTTCGGACGTACGAAAGGAATTACGAAAGGACGGAATGACGGACGGAGTCAAGCGGGTTACTGGACTTGTTCTCGATGTTGGCAAAACAGATAAAAAACATTCTAGTCAAACCAGATGCAAGGTTTATGTCATTAAAAAGAAAGAATACGTATTGAAATATAATTATACAATTCTATAAAACAAGAAAATTAACATTCACAAAAATTATACATATTACTAAAATACTAAATGGAAATATAATACAATCTACGTGGTTACTAGTTTAATGGCAGAAACAACGGATTAATCAAATATATGTCTGATGATTGAATTCACATTCAGAAATACAGTGTAGGGTATAGACATATTGTGGTTAACTTGAACAATAACTTGAAGTACTAGAAAAAATGTACAATTTTAGTTGGTTTCGAATCAATTGCTTAAATACTAATCCGACACGTTATAATGCTTTTCAATACGTAAGGTTCTACACTAAAATTAATTGTAGGATACATAAAAAAGTAAAGTCAATTCGAATGTTTTAGGTTATTTTTCTAACAACAGACACTAAAATGTCAATAATTCATTGTAGTTTTGTAACACTTGACTTTTATGAAGTGTAGCTAATTATTTCGAAATTGATATAATACTAAGTCACGACAGAAAATTGAATTCTTATCTGATATACAAAAATATCAATGTATGAATGATTCGTGTGATCAATTTTAGTAAACTACTTGCCAAGTTTGTCTTTTTATGTTGTCAGAATCGTACATATTTCAACATAAAACTAACATACAATAAAACAAGGAAACATTATATTGAAATTGATTTCCATTAATGTTTTATCAGAAAAAAAGGTTTTATATCATTTCTGTGTTAAATGTTTGTAACTGGCTGTATATTTACTACCATGCGCATTTCATGAATCTGAAGAAATAAATAAAATGAATGTTTTGTGTTTAACCTTAGTATATACATCAATCGTGAAATGCATTGCAAGTTGAAACTTTGTTTGTCATAGGTGTGAGTGAAAGTTTGCTTAAATCTTATAAGTTTTATTGTCCTCAACATTAACTTCCGTATATTTAGTTTTGAAATATCTAACTAGTTAGATATACTGAACAAATCCTTAAGGACTGTTATTGGTTTATTTGTTTGATCTTGTATTTGGTCACGATTTGACTCAATAAATAGTGTGGACTGATGTTGCTTACGATCAGTTTTATGGAACAGCAGTCATACAAGTCAAAGCTGCCGATGTGTTATCATTTCAACAAGAACGTCGTCTCCCCTTTGTAAAATTGATATTATAGATCCTCTTATAACAGTACATGCTAGTTCTGTATTTTGATAAATATATATAGTCACTTTATTTGTTGAAACTATCTGTATCTGATAAGTATGTATCCGGTCTATAAGCGTACCAATCTTCTCAAGTGGAAACAAGTTATGTCAGAGGTGACCATATCACTTAACTAAACGAACAGTGTCCTTCATCAGAACCAACTTGCAAACATAAATTACGTTATCTCTTTACAAAAACAAGGTTTAAAAGATACTACCGCAGTAAAATGCTATTTTGTGCATATCCTTATCGATCAGTTAGTAATTAGATGTAATGTATTTTTCATGTTAATTTTAATTATGAAACAAATTAATTGAAAATAAACATATTATACTACGTGTATAGCCATCAGTGATACATTTTGTATAATCATTATATGTACGTCTTTTGATGACTAATGCATATGATGTACAACCGCGCCATCGAAGAAAAATATAAATCGTAAGCTTTATCTTCAATACTTACTCTCCACAGATACAGCTACAATGAGAACATATTATATCATCGTCGGACTTTTGTTTGAATATCGCACCTAACAGAGTAAGTTCTATAGTTTGAAATGGTTCACATATTGTCATTTTGGGATTTTTGTAGCTTGCCTAATATACGGTATTTGTATTCATCACTACTGAAAAGCCTGTAATGTGCCTTATTGCAACTACCATCAACATAATTTACTCTATATCGGGTAGCTGTCTCATTGGCAATTCTACCACATTTTGTAATGTTTATCCTATTGGCTAATAGAGTAATGACTGAACACATAATTTATCAAATTAAAATATTCAAGTTTACTTGATTTTTTATAAGCAAAGTAACAATGTTATTTATGCAGCTTGATAACAATTTTTCAACAATGCAGCTATCACCTTTTTCAACTTTTATGGGAAGACTGCCATTTGTCATATGTTTCCTATAACAATAAATGCTCTAAGTTATTAGTTATAGTTTTCGATTTGGTACTTGATAGGTACCGACCGAAGTTAAATAAAGCCTACATTTGAAATATTAATGGTATGATATATATACGTCATACATTTATTATTAATCGGAAACGACTTTGAATGGCGACAATTAATCAAATAACCAGGAACTCTGGTTTACAGCATAGTATGTACATATCGGGAATTGATACATTGATTGGACATATAGATATATAACATGAAAGGAATAATGAGAAAGAAGACACAAGATCAAGAAATATTGTTACAATTTAGACATATTGTCACCTTTTTTTCAGAAATACGGACATACTAAACATATACGATATTTGGATAACTTGGAATATCGTTACGCAATTAGATCATTCCGCTTATTGCAACATGCATAATTAAGTACATTATTCAAGTTTCAAAGACTATCGTCATGTTAAAAATTGCGAGATAATTGTAAACTATACTTATCTGTTTGAAACTATTCACTTACCGACTGCAAAAAAATTAAAATCAAATAAATGATCATACAATACAGCATACCATCTAGCAATGAGTTATAGAAGCCACCATAGTATAAGTAGTTAAGTGATAGTAGAACTGACAGTTTTTGTTGAATGTTATAGTCAGTAATCATGTCAAAAATCAAAATTTTGTGTTTGTAATATTTTATAATAACAAACATATAATGTTTTCTGAAGCACTGGTTGAACTTCAGTCTTCTATTGCCTGTTTTGTTTTACTGTCATAACAAATGCAAATACGTTTGACGGAAAAACATGTTTGTTCTTTTATCAATTAAAATATATAAAACTTCCATATGTGAGTGATAATTAGTTAACTGTGCATATCAAAGGTTATAAAACTTTCAAAAATTGTCCGTTTACAGATACATGTACAACATTATACACCTGATCTCTTTAATAAGTTTCTATACTGTTTTATAGAATACTCTGTCACTACTGGCAGTGTATTTGTCAGGTTATTAAGTCGTAATGATTTACCTACACAACGTTTAAATCAAGTTGGAAGCATTTTGTCTAAATAAAGTTATCAATCTTTTGTTTCAATATATTATTCGTTGGATTAAAGACATTTATAACATATAGATTTGTAAAATAACAAATATTACATTGAACATTTTACGAAAGTATTTAATAATATTTTTGTTAAAATACTAGAGACAAGGTGTTGTTAAAGGTGTTTATAAATAACAATACGAATTGTATTGTCTATTTGTTCACGTTTGCATTTAGACTACTTAGCATTTCATTTAAAATCATACTGATCAAAATATCGCATTGCTTCTAATATACGAATGGTTGTTGTTACTTCTATATGATTGCGTGTTTATTGATTAGAACTTTTTTATATTTTCCAATTTCAATAAAACACCATATACAACATTCACTATCTATTGTCCTTTCATTTTCATTTTTGTAAACTAATCACAATATACTTATCTCTATGGTAGATAACACTTACGGTGCACTGAAAATATAAATAAGAATACAAGTTTTAAATCTGAGGGATAATTTAAAACAATCACCATATAGAGAAAAACAAGGTGTTGTAAAGGATATTTAAAATCAACAATATGAATTGTATTGTCTACTGATCAAAATATCGCATTGCTACTAATATTCGAATGGGTTTTGTTACTTCTACACAGCAAAAGTGCAACGCATGTTTTACGTACGTTTTAAAAACGTCTGTAAACGTACGTTTTACGTATGGAATACGTATGTTTTAGCCAACATGCGTTTAACGGCTGTACCAAAACGGGTGTAAAACGCCTGTTTAGAAACGGGCGTAATACATCACGTACGTTAAACGTATAGTTTAAAACGCACGTAAAACATATGTTTTACATGTGTTTTACATGCGTTTTCATTATATATTTTGTGTTACGCAGCCTTTTTTCTCAAATTAAAATTTATTTAACATCAATTAAACATTTAACTTCAAGAGAATTTCACATCAAATTGGTCAGGTTATTTTTTCACAATTTATTTTCCATTGGTTTTCATTTTAAGAGAGCATATTTATAAATAGTGTATACATGGTATAAAATGATTAAAAAATAACAACAGCTTACTGCAAACTTGAATATTTGTGTATTTATTTTGGTTAAAGTTATCTGTTCATGCTAAACCTTAATAGTACAACATCCTCCTTAAAAAGCTACATGTATTGTATGTATTATTTAAACTTGAAATTTACACATTAAATGTACATACATGTGAATCAAGAATTTTGAAAATGCATGTGCAAATTTTCAGGTGAAGTAATCTTATTGGCAATCATACCACATCTCATTATTTTCATATGAATCAAAGAAATTAATGTGAAAAAGTAAAACATTCATTTTACATGAGAAGTTTCACACAAATTTTAAACATAATTACCAATCTGTATTCCACAATTAAAAAATGTATCTTTTCAAACTGTCCATGTTTCTAAGATTAATTTGATTCTACTTAAAAGGTACATTGTTTTACATGTATAATATACAATTGTATTACAATGTATATATATGTCTGTGATACTAACATAGATATCCTTATTAGATCTCTTTATTTGGTAAGCATCATTTCCACTTAAAGTTAGATGCTACTGCTGAATCATTGGCAGTTAATCTAAAATAATATTATCATTACAAATCATACTCATATTCATATAAATTTTGCCCACCCCTTTTTTAAATTATTGAGCAATTGGAAGATGGCAATGAGACTTTATTTGTGAACGGGGAAAGAATGGACAGAACACTAAAAATATTTGTACTACCATGACTACAAGAGACTGTCACATATAACCTGTACAATACAATATATATGTATCTTTATGTCTCTGATAGTCAAGTACTACAACACCCCCTTAGCTTTACCCATTCCTGACCTTATGATTAATCAACTGGTTTAATTACCATTTTAACAATATTTATACACTCAGAACAAAAGAAGTTTCACTGTTTGATGTAGGAAGCATAACAGAGAGCATCCCAACTTGGATCTGGTTTTCAAGTCTTCCAAAGGGATAAATTGGTACAGGGAGCGAAACATAGCCTCTACCTATAAGTTTTTACATGCAGGGAAAGTAGAAGACGAACACAATATTGTCTTTTACACTAAATAATAATTTGAAAATGAACAAGTTACCAAAATTAATGGACACTCAGAAATTATCAGCAAATTGATTACCATTATCAGAGACATATAATAATAAGTAACCATTGAAACTATTTAAAAGATGTCTATTACAATTTTGTTTATTAAAACTCTGTTGCCAGGTAAATGCATCAGATATTTATAAGTTATTATGAAATGGTGTAATCATCTAACTAAAGGTTTTATTCCAAAACATACGGTTGGGAATATATTTTTGTAACAATAACCTCCCAAAATCCGCCTTTGGTTTGTCTAAGATCGTCTAAGGATTTGTATAATATACTATACAAATCCTTGGTTTTTCAAATCTATTCTCATTTTTACCAGAGGGGATCAGAAGGACATGTGAATGTGATATTTGCAGGTTCATATATTAATTTATTCTGTTTATAATCACAGTAAGTAAATATATATCTGGGGGATGGGGGAATTATCATAGTTTCGTTGTTTACGTTGACTGGTCTTCTGAACGGTCTAATATTTGCAGTAATTTCTGTTCAGTATCTTTATATGTATAAATTACTGGATGGTCATGAAAGTGAACTGGACTGAAAGGCAAAAAAATGTTTCATGTGACCTCCAACCCTTTTAATTATGAATTATTAAATAGGGGCGGATCCAGCCATTTTAAATAGGGGTTCAGGCCCAATCATGGATAAACAGGGGGTGGGTTCTAACCATATGTCCCCATTCAAATGCATTGATCGTCAAAAAGGGGGGTTCCAACCCCCTTCCCCTTCTCCCTGGATCCGCCACTATTTAATGGCAAATACTTTCATAATTTCTGCATATTTGCCAATTGTCTTTACGCTCTTTTGGGAACCGAGACTATTGTCATACTAAAGTTTCAGGTTTTATTAGAAATATGAATAGAAGGAGATATGTGGTTTATACGTTAATGAGACCGTAACCCCCCAAAACATTATTGCTATTCTTTATTTTTATCTTTATTCATTTTGTCTCAATTAAAAACGAATAAGTGTGTGAGTTTTGTAAATAATTCTTAATACAGTGACGTAGAGGGCACACACCCCATTGGATTGGAAACTTATGATACATCATTTTTAGCATAAAATCTGCCAATTTTTATACGCCCGTTTACGGGACGTATTCTGGTATACCGTTGTCCGTCTGTCCGTCCGTCGTCAACATGTCGGACATTAACTTAAAACGCTTTAACCAATTTGCATGAAACTTTGATGAATTGTTTATATCTATTGACGTGAGCTCCCTTTCGTTTTTTATAAATTTTAGATTTTACGTTTCCGAGTTATGGGGTTTTATTCATTAAAAAAGGGGGGATTTTCCAGTTTTCGGACAATAACTCAAGAATGCTTTCACCAACTTGCAAGAAATTGTGGTGAATTGTTTATATCTATTGACCTGAGCTCCCTTTCGATTTTTATAAATTTTAGATTTTACTTTTCCGAGTTACAGGGTTTTATTCATAAAAAAGGGGATTTTCCAGTTTTCGGACAAAAACTCAAAAATGCTTTCAGCAGTTCTTATGACACTTTGGTGAATTGTTTATATCTATTGATGTAAGCTCCTTTAGAATTTTATAAATTTTACATTTTACATATCTGAGTTATGGGGTTTTATTCATTAAAAAGGGTGATTTTCCAGTTTTCGGACAATAACTCAAAATGCTGTCAGCAATTCTCATGAAACTTTGGTGAATTGTTTATATCTATTGATGTAAGCTCCTTTGATTTTCATAAATTTCTGATATGACATTGAGAATTAATTGAACTTTGTTTGTTTATAGTCTGACAACAGATTTACGAAGTATTATGCGCAACAGCACAGTGTATTGCACTACAACAAGAAATCTTTAATTGAATATAAATTCAACTCATATAACCAATTTCAAGTTCTTTGACTACATTTATTCAGAAACCTTTAATATGTCAAATATTTAATAACAATCCAAATTCAGACCTGTATCAAGCTTGAATATTGTATCCATTTTGCCCCAACTGTTCAGGGTTGGACCTCTGCGGGCGTATCCAGCTTCGCTCAGCGAAGCAGTTTATTTTGTCTTCTACAATGTCACCCTTCTAAAAAATTGGACGCTTCTTTCCCTGTCATACACATGTAAATATTCATCGTAGACTTACTCCATGGAATAATGTGCAACCAGAATATCACCCACAGTGGCATTTTTGGTCTTAGCATTAGGTTATGGCTTTGATAGTCAAACATCAATCTGAATCTCAACTTTATAAGATTTTGGTTTTGGGGGTTGTTGTTTGAACACCGTGTACCCCAAGGGTGTGCAACTTTCGGGAGCATACACCACTCTTTTATTCAAACTTAATTTTTTAAATTTTCATTAGAAGACGATCGACCATTTGAAATGCCAGTAGAAAGGAGGATTTTTTCAGGATTGATATTTTTTTCATTGGTTGCTACACATGCTTATTCAGCACCCTTGTTTTCAACTTTCCCCTTAATTTAGATATATGCTTCTAATAATTTGACAATATGCACGATTTTGCTGCAAAGTCCCACCCCTCCTTTTCAGGGAAAAATTTGGTTGATTATATAGGAATCACCGAAGCATGACTGGAGCGGGACCCCTCTGAGGCAGTCAGTGGGCCCCACTTATACTGTTTTGGTGCTAAGCATGGGTCGTCATTTCAGGCGGAATCTGGGATCGCCGTGAGGGCTTATTTAAGGTTATGTATCTTGGTGTGTATGGATTTAAAATTATATAATCTGTATCATCACTATTAATTCATAAAGATATACAGCTACCCTCAAATTTCTAGAGTTCATTTGGGAACTTATTTAAAAGGTGAACTTACAAATGAATACAGTAAGATTCTCTATAGCGTATTTATATTATCTATGTGATATGTAGGAGGGTCATTTTGTATAAAATCTCGCAAAATTATGTCTTTAATTTTTGCACATCCCTGTTTACCCAATTACATGAAGTGACCCGCCCTCTCCCCTTTCACGTGGCTTATTCCTCAGATAAACGAAGGTGAAAAAAACGTCAAGTTATTTGCAATAAAATTATTTACCTATAAATATTATACGTAATTATCAAATGTTTATTTTTATCGAGTTTGCCAATTTCGAGTCCAGTCTTTATTGTCTTAAAAGGCAGTATTTACAATAATGAAAACATTAAGACTTGATTAATAATGGAATATAGAAATAATAATGAAAATGCTTCAGCTGGAATCCCCGTTACGGTAATCGGGAAATTTAGTCCGGATTCGGTTTTCATTTTAAACGCCCGAAAGATCTAGATGTTATGACGCAGACGACACCAAGGACGCTGTGCCCGATAATTTTGTTCATCAGAAATGTTGTACCTGGAAAACATAGACGCACATTTGAATTAAAACATTGGAAATGGAATAAAATAAGCAATCCAAGCGGAGGCGGATTATTTTTGAGAAGAAGGTCGCTTTTCAACTTATCAACAGCCTTCGCTATAAATTTGAACCCATTAAAGACTTACTACATTGAAATCTAGTAGATATTCTCTTTTATCAGAAACAAAATTGATGAATCTTTTCCCAATGCTCAATTTTGTGTTGATAATTTTACAATGTGGCGTGCTGATAGAAATCAACACGGTGGAGGTCTCATTGCATATGTTAGATCTGATCTTGCAGCTGATAGAAAAATTCAACTAGAATTCTCAGATGTTGAATCCATTGGTATAGAAGTAGCAATTGGAAACAAAAAAATGGTTCTTTTGTGGGATATATAAACCTCCTAGTATGTCAGATGACCATTTCAGTACAGACTGTACCAAAACTATAGACAAAATTATATCCAAATATGACAATTATATTTTTATTGGTGACTTTAATTATGACATGCTTAACTGTGATAAGAGTGCAATGATAAGAGAAATCTGTGATATTTTTAATTTAAAGAACATCATTAAGAAAGCTACATGTTTTACGAAAATTGCTAAAGCAACCCCTTTAGATTTGATTTTAATGAATCATGACTGTGATTTTAAAAGATATGTAATTTTGGCACTGGAATTAGTGATGTGCACAACTTTATATCTGTGCAGCTAAATTGTGATTTACCAAAATTTTACCAAAAAGAAGATATGCAGAAGTTTTAAGAATTTTAATGCTTCAAATTTTTTAAATGATTTAGAAAATCAGCATTTTGATATATCTGAATTTGATAATGTAAATACAGCATATGATAATTTTAGTAAAAGTTTCATTGAGGTTGCTGACAAACATGCACCTTTAAAGGAAAGAAAATATTTCCAAATCAGGTACCATATATGAATGCAGAGCTTAAAAGTGCCATTTATAAGAAAAAATGTTGTATAATAAATTTCAAAAATTCAGTGGTAGTAAGAACTGGGAAGCATATAGGCGTCAACGCACCTATGTTACAAAACTAAAAATAAATCCATTAACCAATATTTTGAAGAGAGGTGTGCTGGAAGACCGAAATCGAAAGATTTCTGGCCAACAGTGAAACCTTTTCTTACAAATAAAGGAAATGTACACCAAAAGGAAACTGTCCTCTCTGAAAATAATGTTTTAATTACAAAACAGGAGGAGGTGTGTGAGATATTTAACGAATATTTTGTAAATGTTGCAAAGAATATAGGAAGCAGTCAAATAAAGGTTAATGATGATCACCCGAGTATTTTGGCCATTAAAGATAATCTTCCAGATCTTGATCAAAACAGTTTTATCTTTTCCCTATTGATCAAGACTTTGTTGAGAAACGTATACGTAAAATTAATGTTAAAAAGCCACTGGTATAGACGGTATCTCACCTAAATTACTGCATTTTGCTAAACCTGCTATTGTAAAACCCTTACAGATATTGTTAATTTATCATTATCATCATCAACCTTCCTGACCGTCTTAAGGAAGCTCAAGTTGCACCTATTCACAAAAAGAATAGTGTATTAGAAAAGGAAATTATAGACCGATAAGTGTATTACCGGCTATTTCTAAAATTTTGAAAATGCCATAGAAGTACAATTAATACAGTACTTTGATAAAATCTTCAATCCATTTTGGCAGCTTTTAGATCAGGTTTTGGATGTCAGTCAACTTTATTAAGAGTGATTGAAGATTGGAAATTAGCCTTAGACCAAAATAAATATATTGCAGCTATCCTTATGGACATGTCAAAAGCATTTGACTGTCTCCCCATGACTTACTGCTACTGAAATTAAAAGCTTATGGTCTCTCCAAATCCTCACTTGATATGTTATATAGTTATTTAACAAAAGAAAACAGTGTGTGAAAGTAAACCAAAATTTAAGTGGTATGCTTGACATATTTAAAGGGTACCACAAGGCTCCATCCTTGGACCCATCCTATTTAATATTTTTATAAATGATTTGTTCTTTTTGTAAAAATTGTTCTTTATATAATTATGCTGATGACAATACTTTGTCAAAGTCTGAAATTCCTTACAAGATGTAATTTCTGCTCTTTAGGAAGACAGGAATTATTTAATACAGTGGTTTTCTTCAAATAAAATGCAGGCCAACCCAGAGAAATTTCAAGCTATGTCTCTTGGCAAAAACACATGATAAAAAGATTATGTTTGATTTGAATGGTATTTCTATATCATGTGAGGATGAGGTTAAACTACTTGGAGTTACAATTGATTTTAAATTAAACTTCAATTTACATATTTCAAATATTTGTAAAAAGGCTGCAAGGCAATTAAATGTTTTGAAAAGAATTGGGAAACACCTAAACAAACTGAGTAAACTTACAATTCATTACTCTTTTATTATGTCAAACTTTAGTTACTGCCCTTTGACTTGGCATTTCTGTGGGGAACAAAATACCAGAAAATAGAAAAAGTATAAGAACGAGCGCTTCGCTTTATTTATGAAGACCATCAGAGCTCATATGAAACACTCCTGCAGATTTCAAACCTTCCATCACTAAAACTCGTAGAATGCGCTCAATTGCCTTGAGACCTTTAAAATAATTAATAAAAATGTCCTTTATTTATTCAAGATCTAGTTGTAATAAAAACAATTCATATAATTTCAGGTATGTGAACACTGCTGAGGTACCTAGACCTAGAACCTCAAGTTATGGTAAAGATCCTTTAGATTTGAGGCAGCACAAGTATGGAACTCCCTTCCCAATGAGGCTAGAATCATGACCTCTTTTGACCAGTTTAGGAATTATATAAATTCCTGGTGTGGAGTCAAAATGCAACTGCAGTTCATGCCGTTTCCATCCAGTGCTGTCTCAAAGCTGAAATTTCTTTCTTTCTTTTATAGTGGCCTTTTGCTCTGCTTTTTATGCATTTATTAAATATATCTGTTATTACTTTCTTGTGCTTAATAATTTATTTATTTATTGTTTTATGCTTTTAGTTTGTTAATATTTTATGATATTCAAGTGATTTGCTGATTCCCCGTTCAATGCACATAGAGGCGCTTGCCATATGAGCTTCGACTCTGGAGGCTTATAAATCAAAATTAATTTGCTTTCACTATATTTGCATGCTTTTTCATTTTATTTATTAGTATTTGCATGATGCTGCATGATTTTTATGTGATAGTCGGTTAAAGAGCTCACCAGAGCTCATGTTTTGTCTGTTATTATGTATATATATGCCGACTCTAAATAAAATTTACTTACTTACTTACTTCAAAAATGGGGACGTGAACAGAACAGTCAACGCAACATGCCAACAAACCAGTCAAGAGGCAGATGATTAATTTTGGTAAACAAATGGGTAGGTCACTCACTCAGATCACTTAAACAAACACACTTCATTTATTAAAATTTTATTGACTTTGCCCAATGTCCGGCGACCTTGGGAATGACTGGGATATATTATATTTATTCAAGATAAAAGCATGAATTTGACAGATACAATAAATTACAAATGACACAGATAAAGCACTAGACATAGGTCATGTACTGTAAATTCAGAAATTATTGCGAGCATTTATCATGTCTATTATTGCGATTTTGTCATTTTAAACTAAAATGCGATATTGAGAAAAACCTGTTTAATTCATATTAAAATTTCAAAATGCGAGTTTAAATTTCTGCGATTTATATGACCCTGTCACATTTTTCGCAATAATTAAAACATCACAATAATTTCTGAATGTACAGTAGTTCATAGACACTAAAATGATTAACATGGTTACTAAAATTAAACTTATGAAAATTGTCATGATATTTTGATAATATGAATAGACTAGATCATTAAATTGACTAGATTTTCACTGAACTTAGCCTAATACCTTAGGATGACCAACAAAAGTTATAGAAACTTATTTCCAGTGGGGTAATTAAGGGAGGATGGCCCTTCAAACTAGTTTAAACCCACCATCAGGACCGACAGGACTGTCAGGAGCCTGTAATTAATTCAGTGGCCGTGTGTTGCTGTTTATGTAAATATCTTTTTGTTTTATGCCCCATTTATGGGCTTAATGTTTTCTGGTTTCACCGTCTGTGTGTCCGTTCGTCCGTCTGTCCTGCTTCAGGTTAAGGTTTTGGTCAAAGTAGTTTTGATGAAGATGAAGTCCAATCAACTTGAAACTTAAAACACATGTTCCCTATGATATGATCTTTAATTACAAAACCACATTAGATATTTTGACCCCAATTTCATAGTCCACTGAACATAGAAAATGATAGTGGAAGTGGGGTATCGTGTACTATGGACACATTCTTATTGTTTATTATTTTGTACATATTAATCTGGCTGTAGTTTTCTGGTTTGATTTGTTAAACACTAGTCATTTAGAGCCTTTATCAAGTTTATAGCTGACTATGCAGTTTGGGTTTTACTCATTATTGAAGGCTGTATAGACGTTGACATATTGTTGTTAATTTCTGTGTCATTTGGTCACTTGTGGAGAGTTGTGAATGTCTTATTGGCAATCATACCACATCTTATTTTGTCTAGCTATGGTTCCGCAGCTAATTTTTGTCGAGCCTGTGACTTTTGTCGCAGAAAACTCGACATCGGAATAGTGATCCAGCCGTGGCCGTGTTAGCTAACTTCTTAAAAGCTTTATATTTTAGAAGGTGGAAGACCTGGATGTTTCATACTTTGTATACAGATGCCCTATGTTACGAACTTTCCGTCTGTCATATGTCTATTGTCCTTGACCTCATTTTCATGCTTCAGTGACTACTTGCAAAAAAGTTGATTTTTGTAATGTTAATTTTCTCTTATTATGAGTAATAGGATAACTATATTTGGTATGTGCGTACCTTGCTAGGTCCTCATGCCCGTCAGACAGTCTTCACTTAGCGACCTCATTTCATGGATCAATGAACAAGGTTAAGTTAATTGATATATAAATCTCTTTAAAAAATACCATGCTATTATCATTATAAGGATTGATTGATTGATTGATTGATTGTTGGTTGCTTAACGTCCAGTGGCAAATATTTCATGCATGTTCAGGACGAATCATCATTATAAGGAGATGCAGCATGCAATATGAATGCCATTGAGACAACTATCCACCTGATGGTCTCATCAACGCATTTTGTCATGATCATATGACCATCAGAGTGACATCATTATCAACATGATACTTTGTACACAATATGTTCACCAACGGTATTTTTACTAGATCGAGTATGCGGAGATAGATTTGATGTACAACATAAACATTATTGTTGGGACTGGTAAAATATAAGGAACTATTACGAAGCCACCATCTATTTTAAAAATAGAGTTAATTTTGTAAAATATTTGCAGATTATGCAAATTATTTGTACATGTATATATATATAATGCATTAAAATAAATTTAACTTTTATAATTTTTCAGTGCCAATCACTCTTCCAACAACTGAAATTGGTAAGTTTTATTTAGATACTGTATTGTAGCAAACATTATAAGCAGTAGCTATCAATTTATCATGTAAATTATCATTTCAACTTGGTTGGGCAAAAAATAATATATGTGTTTCCGCTAAACATACTATATGTATATACCCTAATTTTTAGTGCCTACCCTAACACTTTTATGCCATTTTTAACAAGCACTTTTAAAGTCAGACAGATTCCTAGTAGTTAAACCAGCTAAAAAATGTTTGTAAAAATAAAATGATATTGCCTACCTGCCTACCCTATTCTTTCCCAACACATTAGCAGAAACACACATATTATTTTTTTTGGCATGATTGAAAATGTATATCATTTTGCCTTGCATCAGAGAAGGGAAAAACATGATTAATAATTGGGCAAGTTGTTGCTTGCCATGGCCTTGTGTTGGCAGGTCAACAATGTTTATGTTAGTTATTAGGTCGGCTCAAGGGAACCACTACTCATACACTAGACATACAGGTCAATAATGTTCGGTACAAAATGTATGCAGTTGTATGAGAATTTTAACCACTTATAAGGGTCTGCATTGGGTTTATAGATCAGGTATAATGGACACAATTACAGAAAAGTCCAATAAAAGAACAGGGTTCCAATAAGTCCCCCACCCTTATGGCAAAAGATAAAGGGCAACTTTAAGATACAAAAATTATCTACAAATGAAATACCGCCATATAGATATAGGAAGATGTGGTGTGAGTGCCAATGAGACAACTCTCCATCCAAATAACAATTTATAAAAGTAAACCATTATAGGTCAATGTACGGCCTTCAACACGGAGCCTTGGCTCACACCGAACAACAAGCTATAAAGGGCCCCAAAAGTACTAGTGTTAAACCATTCAAACGGTACATGTATGGTGGAAATGGATCAGTCAACTCTTAATACGATAAATCAAGTGATTTTTAACAATTTATTTGGTTTTGCCCATTATCTTTAAACTTTAATAGATAGTGAGAAACTATGAATAGCAAAATGATCAGAAAGACCAGATCAACAAAAGGTCATAAGGTCAAATAGCTGAAATGAAAATTACCTTAAAATCATGGGGAAAACTTGCGATAGTTTGTTGTAAGACTTTATATACTGAAAACTGTTGTTTAACTTCAAATTTGATTGCAAATATAAAAAGAAGAGGTGGTATGATTGCCAATGAGACAACTCTCCACAAGAGACCAAATGACACAGAAATTAACAACTATAGATCTCCATACCGCCTTCAATAATGAGCAAAGCCCATACCGCATAGTCAGCTTTAAAAGACCCTAAATAACAAATGTAAAACAACTCAAACAAGAAAACTAACGGCTTAATTTATGTACAAAAATGAACGAAAACAAATCTACCAAAAAGCCTACCGATATCATAGCTTAACAGCGCAAAATTGTCTGTCAACTCCTTCCATATATGAGTTGTTGATCTTAAAAGAATGATCATGATGATACAGAAAATATAAAAGGACATTCAAAACTCACAAGTGGAAGAGAAACTGATGTCTTGCAAAAAAAACCAAACAAAAAAAAACCAAGAAGTCCACACACTACTATTTAGAAAACTTATTATAATAGACTGAACACCATTAAACCACCAAAAGAAGAGGCGACATGTTTAATAGCAGATACACAATGATTCATGTAGGTGAGCCACACATATATATACTATTTAAAGGCTGTAACAGTTAAACATGAACTTCATCTATTTAAGGAGGGATGTAAATTTCTTAACTTGTTTATATATATACATTTTGTAATAATGTATAAACTATTACTATTTTTCTTTCTTAGGTTTGTCAAATACGTACTTTGGTGAATGATCAGATCTTCATTATAGTATCAAACAAACTGTTAAGAACAGAAAATGATGTTTAAGGTAAATATAAATGATGCTTTATAGGAAATATGGAGTTATTCAAAGACAATTTCCAAACATGTCTACAAAATTTTTCATTTACTATATATTAAATTAAACTGTAGTTGGTGTGTCAGATGATTTGCATGTCTGTCCGGCAGAATTAATCTGACTTGGTCCGTTGCCGCCCGTTAACTTTACAAAAATCTTCTCCTCGGAAACTACTGGACCAAATTTAACCAAACTTCGCCACAATAATCATTTGGGTATCTAGTTAAAAATGAGCTCGATGACCTGGCTGCCAACCAAGATGGCCACCATGGCTAAAAATAGAACATAGGGTAAAATGTAGATTTTGGCTTATATCTTTGAAACAAGAGCATTTAGAGCAAGTCTGACAGGGTAAAATGGTTTATCAGGTCAAGATCTATATGCCCTGAAAATTTTCAGACAAATCAGACAACCCTGCCCTGAATTGGTAATTTTAGGAAATTTTGCAGTTTTAGTTATTATCTGGAATATTATTATAGATAGAGATAAACTGTAAACAGCAAGAATGTTTCATCAAAGTAAGATTACAAATAAATGACCGCTTAAGGAGTTATTGCCCTTTATAGTCAATTTTTTACATTTTTTTGTAAATTTTTGTAATCTTTTACATAAATTTTCTCCTCTTAAATTACTGAAACAAATTTAACCAAACTTGGCCACAATCATTATTAGGGTATCTAGTCAAATACAAAATGTGTCTGATGACCTGCCTACCAACCAACATAGCCAACATGTCTAAAAAATGGAACATAGGGTAAAACGCAAGTTTTGTCTATTAGTTTTGAAACGTTATAAATAGAGAAAATCTGAAAGGAGCAAAATGTTCAGAATAATAGCTCTACCAATTTTCCATATACGTCAAAACTGATAGATAAATTTATAAGAGTTATTGCCCATAAATGACAAATTTTTCCAAAGTCAAAGGAGAAGGTTAACGAAGGGTTAAAATTGACCCTATTTTTTAAGTTTTTAAATCGGGCCAAAAATTACAAATTTCACATAGAAATACTTATGATAATACTATTGAGATAAAAATATATTTTTTGCACCATCTTTTAAAATTTATGAAGCTATGACACCTTAAATAAACATTATTTGTATTTTAAAGTCAATTTTGGTAAATTTTTCCATAATTTTAATAATTTTGGCAAGCCGCATAATTAACCTGGGCTGCCATCCACGATCCAAAAAGTTTTCATATTTATGAATTCTATATCAAAATTGGAATCTTTTGTTTACAAAACATTTTGGATTGTAGGTGGCGGCCAAGGTATTCCTCAAGTGTTTAGGTCTGAAAATTGCACAAAACCATCATATTTTGACAAAATGTCCAAAATGGGCTTACTTCGGAGAATATTATGTACTTTTATAAAAGAACTGAATTGTTTATGGTGTATGGTATGTTTGTAGGATGTATATGTCTGTCTGGTAGGTTTCATTTGACCTTGACCTTTCATCATGGTTCATAGGACAATGTTAATTGTTTTAGGTTTGATCTATTTCTCAGATACTATTACTATAAACTATAGATCAAATATATTTATCGTATGAAATATTGTAAGGTGTACCTGTCTGTTTGGCAGGTGTCATCTGACCTTGTTCTCATTTTCATGGTTCATTTGTCAGTGTTAGTTTTCATGTTTATGTCTGTTTCTCAGATACTAAATCAATATATCAACTATATGTGTGGCTAGGAATGATTGCATGGTGTAGGTGTTGTCTGTTGTGTTCATCTGACCTGGACCTCATGTTTATGGTTCATAACAATAAGTCAATGTTCAGTTTTCTAACTTGTATAAAAATTAAATTAGAAGATGTGGTATGATTGCCACTGAGACAACTCTCCATAAGAGAACGTACAGCCTTTAAGAATTAGCAATGGTCTGTTACTCAGATATGATATCAGCAAAAGGCTATATTTGGTGTACTGCGTGACAGTGATTCACTGATATATATCAGACTTTTAGTTTTGAGATAAGTATAGCAGTTGACTTGTGTTTATAAAATGGACATATTTTGACAAACATCTATATATATTTATGCTGGGATTTCAATAAAAATATGTTTAGGTATACTTTGTTATTCCATTTAAAAATAATGATTGCCCACCAAAATATATTTTCTTTTGTTTTACATTACAGCTGCTGTAGAAAATTTTCAAAGGATATGTTTACTGATTATGAACAACAGGACTATATCATCATAACCATTGGAATCTTACAAGGAGATAAATAAATGAAGGAATTCAAGTGCAAACATTATAAATTGGTAAACAGGAGAACAGTCTCAAATAGTACTAACAGTTAAACAGTTTGGTGAACAAGAGACTAAGAGCAACACAGAGTAAACTTAGAGTGTATATATGTCAACCACAAGTACATTAATAACAATGCTAATGAAATAAGAATTATGGTACACATTTTGTATGATTGTGAATATCTGGTCCAAAAATAAATGTAGTTGTTGAATAAATATTATAGAAATAACTAAATTTGTAAGGTTTATATGACCATCACATTTTGAGGTCTGCTTGAAAATTCTATCATTGAACAAACCAACCAACAATCAATCCATCCAAATCACAATTGTGGCGATCAAAATTTCTGACCAACAGAAAAAGATGATGTCTAATCCCTAATACATGTACCTTCTCTTCTTCACATTGGCTTAGCATAATCTATTCTTTTCAACAGAATATTATACTAAAGTGTAACTTAAATATAAAAAAGGAGATATTGCGCAAAATTACGTCAATAAGACAAGCATAATAACCAAAAGACATCTGTCAGGCAAATAGTCCTTTCTAAATGGCAATTGATAATCTTTCTCGTGAGGGTGTTTTCATGGATTTAGGTTTATGAATATAGATCATTTGTATAGGTTGTCATAAAATATTGTGCTTCCATTCTTATTGTAAGATAGCACACAGTAAATGTATGCCTTGCCAAAAACAGTTCTGGAAGAGAGGCAATCAAGTTTGAAAAGGACAGACAACACCATCATATTTAAATGTTGTCATTTTGATTTC
The DNA here is from genome assembly GCA_017311375.1 of Mytilus coruscus. NCBI lineage: Eukaryota > Metazoa > Mollusca > Bivalvia > Mytilida > Mytilidae > Mytilus > Mytilus coruscus. The sequence continues at coordinate 11,688 of JAASAO010001412.1, read as the reverse complement.
CAACTATTTAAATACTACAATGATATACTCATTACATGAATATATATGTAAAAAAAAAAATCAAAATGTTAGTGTTTACATAAGAAAAGACAAGTATTTATGGTTCATCCATAACCAACCATAAAAAAAATCCCAAAAGTCATAATGTATTTGGGGGTGTGGACAACAAAAACATGTTAAACAGGTGATGTGTTATTATACAAAAAAAACCAACCATTCATTAAACTGGACAGTGTAGACGACCAAAAACCCCAACAACATACATATTATGGGTGCTGTGGACAAAAACAACAACATGTAAAACAGGTGTTAAAGACCAAAAAACATGTAAAAATGGGTGTTGAGGACAAAAATAAACATGTAAAACAGGTGTTGATGGAAAAAAACATACGTAAAACGGGTGTTGAGGACTTAAAAAACATATGTAAAACGGGTGTTGAGAACTTTAAAAACATGCTTAAAACGGGTGTTGAGGACCAAAAACATACGTAAAACGTATGATTTGCTAAAATTAACAGGCGTTTAACGTGCGTTTACCCGTAAAACGGCTGTAATACGTATTCATTTAACGCATGTTTTACGTATACACACGTATTACGTGTGTTTAACATACGTAATTCATACGTTTCTAACGGGCGTTTTACATGCGTGGTCCTCAGTATGCGTTTTACATACGTTTTATAACATACGTACAACGCCTGTTTTACGCATGAAAACGGGTATGCAATTTTACTGGGTACTATGGTCTTGAACAGCGTGGTATAAACGTGGTATAGTCGTAGTGGAAGCGTGTTTGGGTCGCGGTAAGAACGTGATGGTCGTAGGAGGTCGTAGTAAAGTCGCTGTGAGATCGTAGCACAGTCTCCCCGACTAGAATCGCGCTTTCGCCTCGCTGTCGCTACGATGGTACAGCGACCTTTGCGATTTAACCACGACCTTACTGCGCTCTCACTACGCTTCTACTACGACCTGATTTCGCCACGACCACACCACGATTGTTTTGAACATGTTCAAAGTTGGCCACGCTCAAAACAATCATGAAGACCTCACGACTACCGTACTGCGACTTTACTGCGATCTGTACGATCGAACTACGATCGTCAAAATATTCATTTTTCACAGATCGTAGTGCGGTAGTGGCCTAGTGGGACTGCGGTAATAGCTAATGCTGAGATGTTTACGGTTGCTAACATATGAGGAATCTAAATAAAATCGAATACAATTTCACTTACATACAAGATTTGCAACTTTAGGTGTTACTGTTTTAGCTCTGTTTTAGCAATTAGTCTGGCGTCACCAGTCAGATAAGTTCACCCTGAAATCACTCTGAAACCTGTCAGACCTATAGTAAAAATATTTTGACGGATCCGACGGATCGAACCGATTGACGTTTCTGACGATTTCAACACTATTCGGGTATATGATGATTTTACAAATTACGGAATCTTAGTTTCGTTTTATTTAATTAAAGTGGCGTAACTCACATCGCAATGTGCAAATATTGTTATATTATGAATTGCTCAGATAATTGAACGCTATACTTATCTGTGTGGTACGAGACACTTACAGGCTAAAAAACAAAAATACATAATCATATAATACTGCATACTATTTTGCGATGATATAAAAACAACAACAATGAAACTTATTGTGAAGTTGAAATCACCCTTCGTAAATTTTACGGACGCCATCACGAGTTGGTTGACCATTATGGAATAACCGTTTCACAGATAATTTTAGATATGTTCCTTACGTCGTAACTACAATCCCTTCCCTTTCATGAATGTGACCTACAGACTATTTACCGGATTTGTTATAACATGAGCAACACGGGAGCACCTGAGATCACCCCTAGTTTTTGGTTGGGTTCGTGTTGCTTATTCTTTAGTTTTCTATGTTGTGTCATGTGTACTATTGTTTGTCTGTTTGTCTTTTCATTTTTAGCCATGGCGTTGTCAGTTTATTTTCGATTTATGAGTTTGACTGTCCCTCTGGTATCTTTTGTCCCTCTTTTATTGAATTAGTAGTAAAATGGTAGTATAATATTGTGAGATGACCGGTTGTTTTATCAGATTATGAAATAGTAAAGTTATTAATCATGCCAATATTGAAATGTAAATTTTGTATGATTTTAAAGCATCGCTTTTAATTTCGAAATTATAAAGAAACTTATGTTCTTACACCCTCAAATAAAGTTGACGTTATGTTGATATAATTCTGTTCATGTATGTTCTCTATGGTGACATACTTCAACTGTTTATTATACGTCTTTGACTTTAAACTTTTCTGCTGTAAGTGTTTCAAATTGTCAACTAAACTTTGATCGCATCCGCAAACCCATTTAAGGGAAGACACTAACGTCGCATTTGAATTTAATGTCTTTTAATGATCAAATTGCATGTATTAAGTGCCTTTTGAAATTAATAATAAGGATACACACTTGTTTGTTCCTTTTCGTATCTGAAGGATAATAAAATCAATTGTGTCAGTTACACAAGCATAAGTGATACTATGAATTCATTTATTTTCGTTGTAAACAAATTTTCGTGGATTTCGGATTTTCAGATTTACCACAAATAATCAACGAATTGCAAATTTTTCCTTGGCTTGTATGCAGACTTTGGAAAAACACGAAATTTGATATCCACAAAACTTTAAGTTTCCTCCATCCACGAATGTTTCCAATTTTTTCTAAACTAAAATACTGATAGATTTTATGTCCTTGTCTCCGAAAGCATTTCCAAAGCAATACATAGAGTTTCGAACCAGATGTGGTAAGTTTACTTTATTTTAAGGTAGTTAAAAGAAAAAAAAATCTTGTATTGTACAAAAAAAACCAACATACATATACGGTGTCCGCGAAGAGCATATGTTTACTCTCCGAGAGTACCAAAACTTACAATCGGTTTTTGTAGGGTTTCTTGTTATGTAGTTTGCCTATTTATAAAAGGATCTTGTAATTTATCAACAGTCGAGTTTAAATAATCTTAGATATTTTAAAAGAGATGGAGAGTATCAAAGAGGACATGCAAACTCATACGTCAATACAAAACAAAAACAAATGACGAAAGGACAAGTAACAGTTCACAATACATATACAAATTTTAAAGAAGAATGCACAGCATGGCTTTGTAATGTAGTTGTAATTAGGTATGAAAGGTACCAGGCTTATAATTTAATACGCCAGACGCGCGTTTCGTCTACATAAGACTCATCAGTGACGATCAGATTAACATAGTTATAAAGCCAAACAAGTACAAAGTTGAGGCGCATTGAGGCCCCAAAATACCACAAAAAGTAATCCAAATACGGCTAAGGTAATCTATGCCTGGGATAAAAAAAATCCTAAGTAGTTCTAAAATTCATAATTTTGTTAACAGGAAATTTATAAAATGACCATATAATTGATATTCATGTCAACACCGAAGTGCTGACTACTGGGCTGGCGACACCCTCGAAACATCCACCAGCAGTGGCATGGACCCAGTGGTGTAAATAGTTATCAAAGGTACCGGGATTATAATTTAATACGCCAGCAGTGGCATCATCGACCAGTATGGTGTCTTCTGATTATACTATGTACAACGTGCCGTAGTAGTGCCGATAATTTTGATGAATGCCTTTAGATTCAATGTTTTGGTTATATCGTAAATTTAAAGTATCAGTTGGTTCTAAATCTTTCAAATAGACAAGCAGACACATTTTAACGCGCAATATTTTCACAAAATTAAATACCACCAAATCTAAACGCTATTGAAACGCTATTGAAAATAATTTATGCTATACGATGTGTTATTCACTCAAACATTTGATGAACAGTTTACATTGTCAAAAACGTATAATTAAAACTGTAGAAAATACAAATGTATTACCCTGCAGGCAAACTTTGTTGAATCAACGTTGAATCTTTGTTGATTTTAGGTTATACATTGATCAACAAATATTCAACATTGATTCAACGTTGACAATTCAACGTTGAAATTAGAACATTGTTTCAACGTTGAATTAACATTGTGTTGAAACACCAACATTGAATCAACGTTGGCTAAACAATATTTAAAACCCAGTAGTTGTGGATACCAGAATTGTCAAAAAAGAAGTATTGGGCACATCACAGTTCTTTTTGAATTGACAACGATATTCACATAAAATAAAATATTCAGTAGATTTATCACTAATTGTTGTAGTGATCATAGAATTATATATAAAACAATCGCAGTGTATATCAGCATAAATTAATCATGAACTTTGCACCCCAAATAATAGAAATTCCCAAATTTCACCCCACCCAAAACATAATAAATTAATAGAACCAGCTTGCATACAGAATCATACAGTAAATATAAATATTTGTGAAAACCCTTCCCTAAAAATATGCCCCTTTTTCCGTGGCTGCTGATGTCAAATATCTTGTTTTCATTCCTTTTTTTTCTTTTCTATTCTTTTAACAATCTAAAGAGAAAGACGTATACACAAGTACATAAACAATGGTTGATAACTTGTAATATAAACAACCGATAGATCTATTGGAATAGTGATTTAAATTTTCGCGGCATTTTAACATTTCTATTTTAATACAAATTCAGATATGCGCATGCGAAGTTATTGTTGTTGCCAAAGTTTGAATATCCGCTTTTGAGACCACAAGGTGATTCTACAGAGTTTTTATCAATATTTTTCCTGTATACAGCTTTTATATTTTATCGTAAGTATATATACATTGTTGTGATAACAATAAATACAGTATCGTATTTTAGAAATGTGAGCATATCATGTTGTTATGAAAACTTTACTGAAAAGTTGAAATTTTACACGAGGAAAAGGGGATCGGGATGTTTAGCATGTTACCATTCTCAATTTACCTTGCAACGTCTCATGAATTTTTATCGTTGACTATTTGAATTCATCATATGATTGAATCAAAAGTCAAAAGAAATTTTATTTTATTTACCTGTTCAATTCAGTTACACGAAATCTCATAAAAGGGGGCTTGAGTTGTTTACAAAATTGGGATGGAAAGGTCAGAAGCTATATGGCTCACCAAGTTGGATTTTTAATATTTTACTGTCAAAATTGAAGTAGTGTTTCGACTAGGTAATCAAAGATGAAGGGTATATCATATATGAGGGTGGTAAGGAGTTATTTGTGTGCAACATTTTGACCTTTTATTTCTCGTTTTGTTATGCCAGAAAATCGCCTTTTAATTGTAGCCAACAAAAGACACAAATCAATAATAAAATTTAACAAGATATATTATACCCTAGTTTACAAAAAGTATTACACAAAAGAAATGTCAACTTAACTGTCAAAATATGAGTCCAATCTTTTATCTTTTCTTTATCCGGAAATCTTCACGGAAATCCACAGAATATTATATCCAATTGGTCACAATCTAGTATGATGTAGTTTGAAAATAAAAGTGTCAATCCAACTGTTGATGTCTATCGATGTCTAAGTCTATCTATGTCTAAATCTCTTTATTTTACTAACTTTTGGGTCTGCATTTAAATACTCAAACGGAAATTTCTAGACAACGCTAGAAATATAAATTACGCATCTTTTGTTATGATCATTCTGGAAACGTTATGTAAGTGAAATAGAAAGTTCTAATCATTCCATGAGTATCAATGAATGTTCCAGTGAATTCTAAACTGCATAGTTGTAACACAATGTGTATAATTTGTACACAATATATAATGTAAACATTCTTAGGCCACACAAAACAAATTAGGCCAACCAAATAGATATGATAGTTATAATATCATAACACCTCCCCTTAAAAAGTTTGAGTGTAACAAAACTTTTCATGAATAATATGTACAAAATGCATAGTATATACAAAGTGTTTCAATAAGTTCTAGATAAAGCATCTGCTATTACATTATCTTTACCTTTAATATGTTTTACAATAACATCATATTCCTGTAACAATAAACTCCACCTAGTCAATCTCTGGTTCTTGTTTCTCATTTTATGTATGAAGGTGAGAGGATTATGATCAGTATAAACAAGAATAGGATGCACAGTGGGATTTAAATATACATCAAAATGTTGAATTGCAGACAACAGTGCAAAACACTCTTTTCAATAGTTGAATAATTTTTCTGATGTTTATCTAATTTCTTAGAAAAATATGATATAGGTTTCTCAACATTATCATCTGTTTCCTGATATAAAACAGCTCCAACTCCTACATCGCTTGCATCAACGGCAAGTTTAAATTGTTTTCAAAGTCTGGAGTGATCAGAACTGGATTATTAATTAAAAGTGTTTTGCTATTTTCAAAAGCGTTTTGACAATTTTCACTCCAGATGAATTTAGAATCTTTCCGTAAAAGATGAGTCAATGGTTGAACAACAGTAGCAAAATTTTCTGTAAAATCCAATCATGCCTAAATATCTCATAAGTTGTTTTTATTTGTAGGAGGAGGAAATTTAGTAATTGCATCCACTTTAGCCGTAATAGGTTTCACTTGACCCTGGCCAACGGTATGCCCTAAATAATCAACAGTGGCCTGGCAAAATTCACTTTACCAAGATTTACAGTCAAATTTGATTGTGACAATCTATCAAAAGTATCATATAAATGTGTTAAATGTTCTTCCCAGCTATCACTACATACAATAAGATCATCAATATAAGCATAACAACAGTCTAAATCTTTTATAACATTATTGATCATTCTTTGAAATGTAGCTGGAGCACTTTTCATGCCAAACGGCATTACAGTATATTGAAATAAGCCGTCTGGTGTGACAAAAGCTGATATTTCTCGAGCTCTCTGTGTCAATGGGACTTGCCAGTAACCTTTCAATAAATCAAATTTGCTCACAAATTTTGCTTGCCCAATATTATCAATGCAATCGTCTATCCTTGAATCGGATAGGAATCAGATTTTGAAACAGAATTCACTTTTCTGAAATCAGTTACGAAACGAAAGGTTTTATCTGGTTTGGGCACAAGCAGACAAGGAGAGCTCCATTCACTGTTACTCGGCTCAATAATATCATTGTCAAGCATATATTTAATTTCTTTTCTCATAAATTCAAGTTTGAGTGGATTGAGCCGGTAAGGATGTTGCTTAATTGGAGAAGCATCACCAACATCGACATCATGACAAACAGCAGTGGTTTTGTTTGGCACATCTGGAAAAAGATTTTAAAAGAAAATACCAAGGCTTTTAATTTTTCTCTACGATCAAAAGACAGATGTGCAAGTTTTGAATCTAAATTTGACAAAATTTCTGAATTTTTCAATCTAACTGTCTCTTCCATAGTTTTAGAACTAAAAGGAGGTTCAATTATATCTGGTTTGTCATGATTGTTCTCCAATTTAACCATGGCTAAAGTGGCAACTGGTTTACTCTCACCTCCATTAGTACGCTCAAAATATGGTTTTAACATATTAATGTGACACACTCTATTTTGTTTACGCCGACCTGGTGTTTTTACAATATAATTCAAATCATTGATTTTACTCTCAATGGTATAAGGACCACAATATTTAGCTTGTAATGGATGTCCAGGGACTGGCAAAAATACAAGTACCTTATCACCTGGCTCAAAAACTCTGTCCCTGGCATCTTTATCATACCATATTTTCATCTTATTCTGAACAGTTTTAAATTGTTCTGAGCAATTTGACAAGCAGTATACAATTTTTCGTTAAATCTAGATACATATTCTAGAAGATTCAAGTCAGTGTGTTCAGTAAGCCACTTTTCCTTTATCAATTTTAAAGGTCCCTTACAGTATGACCAAATACCAACTCAAAGGGACTAAAACCAAGGATTCTTGAACAGCCTCTCGGACCGCAAAAGTAAAAGTGAACACCATCATCCCAATCCCTGTCAAATTGAAGACAAAAGTTCTAATCATGTTCTTCAATGTTTGATGAAAACGTTCTAAGGCACCTTGTGATTCGGGATGATAAGCACTTGACCTATACTGAGCAATCCCTAACTGGTACACGACTTGCTGAAATAAACCTGACATGAAATTTGAACCCTGGTCGGACTGTATAGACTTTGGAAGTCCTACTAGCGTGAAAAATTTGATCAGAGCTTTGACAATAGTAGGTGTCTTGATATTCCTTAACGGAATAGCCTCAGGAAAGCGAGTGGAGGTACACATGATTGTCAATAAATACGCATTTCCGGTCTTGGTCTTCGGTAAAGGTCCAACGCAATCAATGAGTACTCGGCTGAAAGGTTCTTCAAAGGCTGGAATAGGCAGAAGTGGTGCTGGTGGTATTTTCTGGTTAGGCTTACCAACAACCTGGCATATATGGCATGATTTACAGTATTCTGCGACATCACTTCTTAGTCTTGGCCAGTAGAAATGCTGCAAGATCTTAAGGCAAGTCTTCCTTATGCCTAAGTGTCCAGCCAAGGGGGTGTCATGGGCAAGACCAATAATATCTTGCCTATAGACTTTAGGCACCACCACTTGGTATACCACTCCATTCCTCCTCTGGAGTAGCATCAGGGGCTTCCACTTTCTCATTAAAATACCGTCTTGATGGTAATAGCATTCGGCCACTTTGTCTGCTTCCTCCTGTGGTTGAGCCCTCTTGCAGAGCTGAAGAACCTCAGGGTCTTTACTTTGTTCTTCAACAAATTTCCTTCGGTCTAATGAATGGCTGTTTACGTCTGGCCATGGCATAATTACATTCTTGCTAATGCTAGGTGGTCTTATTATGGCCTTCTCTGAGCTACCGGGACCTTCAGTGTTGGCTAGAAAGGTGTCAGAAAGGTCCATGTAATCAAACTGATCTTCTTGCAAATCCTCATTTTGTTGTTTTCTAGCCTTCGCCCTAGTAACGACACAAGCTGGATACAGTTCAGCATCATCTTCAGGTGATTTAACATCCACCACTGGTTCACTGGTAACAATTGGTTCAGCAACCACTTTGTTCCTAGCTAGATCATTTCCTAGCAATAATGAAACACCCTCAACAGGGAGATTAGGACGAACACCCACAACAACTGGTCCAGTTATCAAATCTGAATTCAGATAAATACGATGGAGGGAACATCTATACAACCTAACTCCACACCTTGTAACAAAACGGAGGCACCAACAGAAGTCTCCTCGGACAAAGGCAACACACCTTCTAACAATAAAGACTGAGAAGCTCCAGTGTCCCGTAAAATCTTAATAGGCTGAGGAGTAGTATTATCAACAATAGAAACAAACCCATCAGACATAAAAGGTTTATAATCCTCCATGTAATCACAAAAACTGGACTTAAAAGCCTGACTCGCAGGACATTCCAAGATATTGGCAACACGGGGTGTCGTACAAGCACTGGTCTTGGGCTTATTATCTCTTTCATTCTTCTTCTGGAGTCTAAAACAATCAGCCATCAGGTGACCATTCTTCTTACAATAAGCGCAAGTCAGTGACTTCTTCTCAAAAGTATCAAATTTTGGACTAGACATATTATAACTAAACTGGCTCTTATTCTGTGCAACAGGCTTACTATCAATACGCTCAGTGCTTTGATTCTTGTAATTTCCACTGAAGTATTAAAATTTTGACCTTTGAAACTTCTTTTATGTGAAAGGGTATAATTATCGGAAATAACAGCTGCATCTTGCAATGTCTCAACAGTTTTGTCATCTAAATGTGTTTTAAGTCTAAATGAACACACTGCTTGAACTCTTCTAATAACATCAATTGTCTTAAATTATTAAAATTTTTATCTATTTTCTTTGACGTAAGCCATTTATCAAATAGATCTTCTTTTCCTAGCAAATTCAACATAGGTTTGTGAATCAAACTTTATAAGACCTAAATTTCTGTCTATATGCTTCTGGCACTAGCTCATAGGCTTTCAAAACTTCCTTTTAACCTTGTCATAATCAGAACTATTTTCTGATGAAAGTGCTGAGTAAATTTCAGCGGCCTTGCCCTCAAAAACACTTTGCAGCATTGTAGTCCAAAAGGCTTCAGCCATTTCAAATTTTGAGCAATTTTCTCAAACTGTGGAAAAATTTGTCAACTGTTTTTCACAAAATTTGGGAACCAAACGTATGTTTTTGCTGCATCAAAATTAAGATGTTCTGATTTTGACTGGAATTTAGTGTTGCTTTCTTCTTTTGCCATTTCAATTTTCATTTTTCAATCTCTAACCTTTCTCTCATTTCAAGTTCTGCCTGTTTTAATTTAAAGTCATCTTCTTTTTTTTTCTCTCATCTTCTCCATCTCTAACCGTTCCTTCGTTTGAAGTTCTGCTTGTCTTTCTTCTTTTCCAATTGTTTTATTTTGAGTTCATGTTCTAATTCAAGCTGTTTTAATTTGATAGCGTCAACATTTTCGACCTTAAGATCAAGAGCCTCTTCACCTAAAATTTCTGCGTCAACTAATTTGTCTATTACCAAATTTTTATAATTTGTTTTCTCATAGATACTCTAAAGTCTAATTTCAGATGTTTAGCAAGCAACACTAATTCCTCTTTCTTTAAATTATCAAACCCTCCAGGTCTGGCGTTTTCAAAATTTACCGGCATCAAATGCCATTTTGTAGAATTTTGTTGGCTAGCTTAAATAAAAATACTGAAACAATTTTTTTTTTTTAAATAAGATATTAACGTTATCCCGGACTTGAGCCCCAATTTCTGTTATGCCAGAAAATCGCCTTTTAATTGTAGCCAACAAAAGACACAAATCAATAATAAAATTTAACAAGATATATTAACCCTAGTTTACAAAAAGTATTACACAAAAGAAATGTCAACTTAACTGTCAAAATATGAGTCCAATCTTTTATCTTTTCTTTATCCGGAAATCTTCACGGAATCCACAGAATATTATATCCAATTGGTCACAATCTAGTATGATGTAGTTTGTAAATAAAAGTGTCAATCCAACTGTTGTGAATGTTGATGTCTATCGATGTCTAAGTCTATCTATGTCTATTTCTAAATCTCTATATTTTACTAACTTTTGGGTCTGCATTTAAATACTCAAAAGGAAATTTCTAGACAACGCTAGAAATATAAATTACGCATCTTTTGTTATGATCATTCTGGAAACGTTATGTAAGTGAAATAGAAAGTTCTAATCATTCCATGAGTATCAATGAATGTTCCAGTGAATTCTAAACTGCATAGTTGTAACACAATGTGTATAATTTGTACACAATATATAATGTAAACATTCTTAGGCCACACAAAACAAATTAGGCCAACTAAATAGATATGATAGTTACAATATCATAACAGTTTTCTTGTCTTTGGTTCGACATGCGTTATTTGTATCGGATGTAACTAGCGGAAAGCAGGGTCTTCGTGTCCATTATCATGACTGTGTGATCTCCAAGAACGACTGAGTAATAACTTCTAGTACTTTTCCTTAATATTTACGATTTTATTTCTCGTGCTTTGTTTATCCCAATTTTATTTTCCGTGCAGCGTTTTGGGATTTTATTTCACGTGTTGTCGTGTTAAGAACCCCCCTTTACAACCCTCGTATATGTCAATCAGACAGATATCCATGCAGCAGCACAAGTAATACAGAAAAAGACATAAGTGGATAAACCTTCAATTTGTTCAAGTTAAAATGTAGTATTTAGGATTTTCTTGCAGATTATACCTTCTGGTCTATATAAAAGGAAACGTAGATGAGATTTTGATGGAAGTTTAACTTTCATTTAGTTTTCACGAGTACTTATACTTTTGATTTATA
>JAASAO010000794.1:0-47094 GCA_017311375.1 Mytilus coruscus | reverse complement strand
AACTGGTTGTTGGGTTGCTGCCCTGAATTGGTAATTTTAAGGAAATTTTGCCGGTTTTGGTTATTATCTTGAAAATTATTACAGATAGAGATAAACTGTAAACAGCAATAATGTTCAGCAAAGTAAGATCTTCAAATAAGTCAACATGATCAAAATGGTCAGTTGACCCCTTAAGGAGTTATTGCCCTTTAAAGTAATTTTTACCAATTTTTGTAAATTTTGTAATCTTTTACAAAATCTTCTCCTCTGAAACTACTGGACCAAATTCAACCAAACTTAGCCACAATCATTATTAGGGTATTTAGTTTAAAAATGTGTGCGTTGACCCAGCCAACCAACCAAGATGGCTGCCATGGCTAAAAAGAGAACATAGGGTAAAATGTAGATTTTGGCTTGTAACTCTGAAACCAAAGCATTTAAAGCAAATCGTACAGGGATTAACTTGTTTATCAAGTAAATATCTATCTGCCCTCAAATTTTCAGATGAATTGGACAACTGGTTGTTGGGTTGCTGCCCTGAATTGGTAATTTTAAGGAAATTTTGCCGTTTTTGGTTATTATCTTGAAAATTATTACAGATAGAGATAAACTGTAAACAGCATTATGTTCAGCAAAGTAAGATCTTCAAATAAGTCAACATGACCAAAATGGTCAGTTGACCCTTAAGAGTTATTGCCCTTTATAGTCAATTTTAACAATTTTCATTAATTTGGTAAATTTTGGTAAGTTTTACAAAATGTTTTCCTTTTGTAATCTTCTTTTCTGAAACTGCAGTAGAAAATCAATATAGAAAACAATCTACTAATGTACTGGCAATAAAAATAATTGATAATTCTATAACATGATAAAAACCACATTAATACCTGATGATGGTGTTTCTTTCTTTACATTGAAAATGATGTCACAACTATAATCCCGAACAATAGGTCGAATGTCAGATATGTTTCAGTACTTTGGCTTCATTTTCTACAGATTCCGAAGTGCAAATGATGCTTGAATTCCTACACTAATTTATACAGACTTCATCCCTTTCACAGGTAATGCCTGCCTCATATTATATTTAAAACTTTAATAGAATATCAGAAATTTTGAGAGAAAATTAATCAACCATGCAAGATCTAAAACTTAATTAATATTGTTCAAATTATCAATTAACTATTAAAAAAATTCTCATTAAAAAATATAGTTCTTCATTTTATATTTTATCAGAAATTTAGGAAAAAATTGAATTTAATTGTGTCCCTTGTTCTCATTTCCTGGGATAAATCCAATACAAATTAAAGTATTGGTATTGAATTAATATTTAAGAAATATTTCAAACCTTACCATTTTCTTCACAAGAATGAAGACCATATTTTCAGTGTCATGAGTATCAGTCATCATATTTGTTGTACTTTGTTGTTTAAAAGTTGAATACAAAAAGATCAACAAAGCAATTCAAAACCACTTGAATTTTGCAACAACAAATTAGAGTTTTAACGACCTCAGCTGGCTATACAACCCTTGCACAATCAACTGAATTTTGCAGAAATCATTAATAGGAAAGATTGCCCTTAAATGATAATTTTTATTACCTTTTGTTTGGGGTAGGGGGTGGGGTGTTGCGCAACAAGAAAACTTCACAACAAACTTTCTCATCACTTCGCATTTCTCGTTAGATAAATTTTACAAAATTCTCCCTGAAACTACTGTCAAATTAAACCAAACTTGGTTTAAATCACCACTAGGATATCCAGGGACCACTGTGTATGATGATCCTGCCTGCCAACATGGCACACATGGCTGAAATAAAACGCTTTTTAGTCTTATATCTCTGAAACTAAACGACAGTACAACAGTTGCATGAATTGTAAATAAAAATATCAGGTGAGCGACACAGGGTCCTTGGAGCCTCTAGTTATCTTGGATGCCTAGTTACATGTAGCATTGCCCTTAAATGAAAACAGGTGTAAATATGGGTCTATATGTATATTAATAATATGAAAGCATTAATTTTCGGTCTTAGTAAGACACGCTTCAACCAATTACAAATATATCAATTGGTAAAAGAAACGTTGTTTTCTGATCATTAAGTCTGGCCACGCCTTGTCTTTCTTGATCAAAGTAATGCGTTGAAAGATCTTTCACGATCAATTTTGATTAAAAATCAACAAAATTATACTTTAAAAAAAAAAAAAATTTTTAAGTAATAACATACATTTGTTTTACTGGACTATATGACACAATAAAGATTAATTTTCAAATATATCATGATATTTTGGAATGTAACCATTAAAGATACAAAACGTGATTTATTTTAAATGATTCTCATGAGATTGTGGGTCGCCTTTTGTGTTTTCTTTAAAAGTACTGCATATTTTCTGTAACTTAGTGCACAGTATTATTAAAGGGCATAAGCTAAGAGATATAAAAAAATATTTTTTTTGTTCAGTCATTAATGAAAATGAAATAGTGAAATAATTATTCGCTTTTAGCAGCCAGTTTAGTTCAATTTTGTCAAAATAAGCTTAGAAACATCGCTGATAAATTATTCACTTGCAAGTAAATAATTCGACCTCATTGAATCCGTATTCATGTGACCTTCAATTTAACCCATTAACTAGAGATTGGTTACGCATGTATTAGTCGTGTTCAGCCATTAAAGGGAAAAAATGTCAACATTGAAAGTGAAACAAAGCTGAACCATTTCGTTGACTGATTCGATCCACCAAAATTATTCTTATACAGGTAAAACGATGATTAACTTATTTCTTTAACATATAACATGAAATCAAACAGACCTAGAAAAGTCCAATTGCACGAGGTCGCTATCTATTTATATTACATATGGTGTAGCATTCTACTGTTTTCATTGGATATTACGATCACGTGTTTCAAAGGTTATTTTACGTATCCGAAGCCTTGTTTCTATTTTTAAGTATATTGACGCTATGTTTCTATTTATATGTATATTGACGGTCAATATAAAAAAATCTTGCTAAATTTAGATTAATGACGTCATGACGTCACACATAACAACCATGGAGGAAGCGCCGCAGCAGACGAAAAGAAAATTTGCAAGTTTATCAGGAGATTTCAAGAATTTTATGTTAAATGCAGACGCTAAGAATACAAGAAAGCTAATGCAACAAGCTATGAAGTTGTTCAAAGAATATTGATATTTTCAATAACATGTTAAAATTCTTGCAAAATACAATTTAAAAATACACAGAAAGAACATTGAACGCCATTTTCCTAATACATTATTTACATATGTAATATATAAATTAAGGACTTTCACTCAGTCAATACGTTATATATGGAACTGTTAGATTATATTGACACTCGGACTTCGTCCTCGGTCAATATAATCTGAACAGGTCCATATATAACGTATTGACCTCGTCAAAAGTCAATAATTGATAAATATTTATGTTTATATCGGGTTATGTGACCGTCGGAAGTCTTCGGAGGTCATCTCGATGGTTAATTAGATGGCGTATAGACTAAAATACATACGAAATGCTGATATATCTTATCGAGTCTATGCATTGTTAATTTTTTATTTCATACTTATTGTAATTTGGATATACTTTTAGTATGTTATAAATCAAATATGAGAATTTGAGTCTAATCGGTGAACATGAATTTGACAGTTAATGCCGTTTATTTTTTTTTCTGATTTGTTCCACCTTTTGAAAATACAGCAGATTTGTCACATTTTTGAAGTAGAATTACCCTTAATTGCATTCACGATTCGATACCAGATCTTTCATAATCCGATCGCAATGCTTGACCACCGTTGCTTATTCTTTCACGATAATTTTTCTCGATATACCGAATGACACCAGTGGTTAAGAACCCTGTAATGAACCAAATCCTATCTTTTGATTTTTGTTGTAAGATTGATTTTTTTTTTATTTTGCTTGTTTTATTGAAAGGAAATGGTTTGGTATATAATTATTGCATATCTTTAGACCCACGACGTGACAAATCCAAATGCAAATAAACGGCACTTTTATTGCTGGTCTTTATTTTAAAGTCACAGCGGACAATTCATCACGGATGAAAATGTTTACACTTCGTAGATATATGTCGACAATGAAGCTACATGTAGACACTGAAACAGGACTTATCAATATCAACAAACTACATAACACACGACGACATATAAAAAGTAGTGCCATGATACTACATTTATGGTTAGTAGTATTAGTGTCGTCGTTTTTTTTAATTAGATTATCACATGTTTTCCTTTTTGAGCTTCTAATGCTATGAGATCGAAAAGAACAGAATAAATAAAATAGAGTTGTTGACATTATTACGACAAATTGATAAAAATATATTCATAACATATTAAAATTTTATCGACATATTTTTGTTCGATCTGTTGCAATTTTCTTCGTACATCAATATAAATAAAATAGAGTTCTTTAAATCTGTGCAGGTTTTCTCCGCCAGACAGACAACCAAAAAATGTAATGTTGACATTATTACGACAAATTGATAAAAATATATTCACTTAACATATTAAAATTTTGACATTATTACGACAAATTGATAAAAATATATTCACTTAACATACATCGAGTTAAATTATTATCGATTTAAATATTTATTTAGATAAGTCGATATATATATTAATCGCTCTATCGAGTAATAATGCGTTATATCGTTCTAAATTATATCCATTTGTTGCAATATATGTAAACAAATCGATTTAAATTTGTCATTTATCTCGACATATTTATCAAGTGCATGACCCTTATACGCTTCCATATAAGAGGGCCAAAGGTATACATGTAGTAAAATACAAATTACAAGTAACAACAACGAGGGTTTTTTATTGTCGAGTTTCGATTTGCGAGTTAAGAAAGTCGAGTTGCGAGTTAAAAAGGTCAATTTACGAGTTATTATAGTCGAGTTGCGAGTTAAATAATGTTGTGTTGCGAGTTAAATAAAGTTGTGTTGTGAGTTACAAAAGTCGATTAGAAAGGTCGAGTTGTAAGTTACAATATTCGAGTTGCGAGTTGAGAAAATCGAGTTGCGAATAAAGAAAGTCGAGTTTCGAATTATAAAAGTCTATAATATGCGAAAAATAAAGTATTTATATCATGCGTAAATATGCGGACTTGCAGGCCTTGCACTTTTCTTTCGAAAATTAAATTGATCGATTTATTAATTGCTTGTGTTTAATGCCTCTTTCAACACTCTACGCTGTATAATAGTTGCCGATTTTTATAGGAAGTCGGAGTACCTGGGGAGAACAACCGACCTTTTGAGGAGGAAACTGGCATTCTTTGTCAATTAAGATTGGAATCGAACGATTTTTTAAACCAAGACGGTTTCTTAGAGTTGCGGAAATACGCAATTGTGCTATATAAACTCATCATAGATGCTAGGCTTATAAATTACAAATTAAATCCATGTAAGATTTCTAAATACAGAGATAATTTTAATTATGCTGCTGTCAGCAAATCCTCAGACTTAAGTAAAAGAAAGTACAGGATCTTTATTTTTCGGATGTTTGAACCTCATTTTCAGCATCAATTTCACAATTTTGAATACACTGAAGTCAATGTTATTTATCTAGTTATGGTTGCGTTGACAGTCCCTCAGAGTTCTTTTGTAAAATGGTGGAGTGGGTCATGAACCTATATTCTTAAAGGTAATAAATAGATTTACATATCATTCTTTTATGGTTGTGGTCTGTTATCTATTTCCTGTATGAAGAAAATCATATTTCTCGTATCACACTGGACGGAGTGTGATATGAATAAGTGATTATTCGTTAGGTCAATGATGACTTTCAAAGCTCAAATTTCTCCCTTGGCAACGAAGATTTGTGATTTTTTCTATAATATACAATACACTCACATGTTTCATCTGGAAATATTTTTTGTTAAATTTGATTCTATTTTCTAGAGCGAACATAAAGCTTGAAAACATCTGAAGTTGACAGTAGTTTAGGTTCCTGACAGTTTCTCAATACCGTAAGCTGAAACATATTTGAAGCGCAGCTTGCAAAATCGAAAATATTTCACCAAGATAATTTTTACCATAAGAGAAATCGGTTCATCAACTCGCGAGAATTGAATATCTCATGCAATCAACTATCATTATTTGATTTCACTAATAATAATAAACTATGCTAAGACTCGTTTGCTATTATATTGAAATCCAATAGCTCGAGTTGATATCAAGCGATATTCAATTCTCACTCGTTATGAACCCTAAAATTAACTCACAATTTGGTAACAATTCGTCGTATACAGTTTTTCTGATTTTTAGCTCACCTGGCCCAAAGGGCCAAGTGAGCTTTCTCATCACTTGCCGTCCGTCGTCCGTCGTCGTCGTCGTCCGTCGTCGTCGTCGTCGTCGTCCGTCGTCGTCGTCGTCCGTCCACGTCGTCGTCCGTCGTCGTCGTCTGTTAACTTTACAAAATCTCCTATGAAACTACTGTGCCAAATTTAACCAAACTTGGCCACAATCATCATTAGGGTATCTAGTTTACAAAATGTGTCCGATGACCCAACCAATATGGCCGACATGGCTAAAATAGAACATAGGGGTAAAATGCAAGTTTTGTCTATTATTTTGAAAACCGTTATAAATAGAGAAAATCTGACAGGAGCATAAATGTTCAGAATGTTGAGCTCTACCAATTGTCCATATACGTCAAAACTGTCAGACGACTTCTTATAGGAGTTATGCCCTTAAATGACAAAATTTAACCATTTTTTCATCTGCCTATCATTATCTTGAAAACTATAATAGATAGAGAGAAACTTTAAAATGCAAAATTATCAGCAAGACAAGTTCTACAAATAAGTCTGCAAAAGTCGAAATCGTCAGTCGACTCCTTTTAAGAGTTATTGCCCTTTGATGACGATTTTACCATTTTTTGCGTTTTGCCTTATATCTTAAAAATTATAATAGATATAATTAGTAGACTGTCACTCTCTATATTAGTGATTGCCCTTAATCATTTTAAGAAATAGATTCAATATTCAATTGACTCGTTCAAGCTTTGAATAAAAGACATCTTATTAATGATGTGGTCATAATTTTGCAATTACCTTTTAAATTTCCAACTAGTCACCAATTGATCTATGGAACACGCTTTAGGCACGTGTATTTGTCGATTTTATAAAATTATCTGCTTTGAAATTTTAACTTGAACGACTGTTACCTAGACAGATTATATTACTTGTTCCTCAAATGCTTGTTGTGCTTTGTATATTGTTGTTTGACTGGTGAGTTTGAATGTGACTTTGATATCTTTCGGCTCGCCTTATCAAGTTTTAAGTTACAATATTAAATTCTCACTTTGAGACTGCTAGAATAATACGCCAGTGAAATCCGATTTGGAATGACCATGGTGAAGAATTCTGGTGCTTAAAGTCTAAATAAAAGTTACCTATTTTATTATATAAACAGGTGAGCCTGTGTGAAAGAAACTTTGCAAGAAAAGCAGACTTTCAATAGAGATTTGGTTTTAGTCAGTCTTACAAAAAATATTATTTGACATCGGTAATATTTGAATAACTGTCGTCGATTCTTAAAGTTTTCTTTTAGAATTAGGAGAAGTCTATTTTACTCATTTCTAGAAGTATTTTTGTAACTTTTTACGCTGTGTGCTTCTCATTGACATATTCAGAAATGTATCCTACACAATCCTAATTTGTTTTGGTACTGATAGATATTCTAAGACTTTTATCCGTAAAATACAGTTCTTAATGTTTTTTGAAAAAATTGCTACATTTGATGCAAATTTATGCCGTGAAAGTCAAAGATAAAAATTACACGTTGGGCTATTTT
The DNA here is from genome assembly GCA_017311375.1 of Mytilus coruscus. Lineage (NCBI taxonomy): Eukaryota > Metazoa > Mollusca > Bivalvia > Mytilida > Mytilidae > Mytilus > Mytilus coruscus. Next base: position 39,294 of record JAASAO010000794.1, on the reverse strand, counting down.
TCTTGGAGGAATATATAAATTTTCAAGGTCAATTTTGTCTGAGTGATTTGTGACCTCAGTTACAAAAATTCATCATTGTGACATTGATTAAAAAAAGTATAAGAACGTCACTTTAAACCCAAACCAGAACTCTATGGAAGTAACAAATGAACGGTATATGTCGTTGCCCACACTGAAATCTACAACGAGACCACTAACTGGTTAACACACTTGGCGAGTAAGTCTAACGACATAAACAAGAATCATTATCTTATACTCTGAGGTGCTCGATACAGGCATGCATGACTATTTAAAACCCGATAGATGCCTTTTTTGATACAGGTTTTAAAGAGATTGTGTCGGTCACGCAGATCTAAAGCCGAAATATTAACTCTTGCATCTCTCTATTAAACCACATTAAGTTCGGCAAATTAAGCACTGTTCTTCGCATGATAGTTTAGAAATAATATCTGGCATCTTAAAATTGATCTGAATTTAAGATCTGAATATATAGGAGTACACCATTTTCGGTTTTATTGCAATAAAAGTAATTTCTTCACTATATTAGTTCTTATTCTAAGTCGAGTTAATACTCTTTTGTTAGAGCAGGTAAACGTTTAAAATTTCCCACAATTCAAGGGTGCAGAAATGATACAATTGCTGACATGACCATGACAAAATAAAACATCACGCGCCAAAAACTTAGCTGATTTTGTAGACAGCTTATTAATTATTACCTACTGTAGAATGTGAAGCCCTTTTCAGCTGATTTTTATAGTTTATTCTTATGTTGTACTGTTACACCACTATCCCAGGTCGGGGAGGGTTTGGCGCCAGCAAACTAGTTTAACCCTGCCACATTCTGTATATGCCTATCCCAAGTCAGGATCCTATAATTCAGTAGTTGTCGTTTGTTGCTGTATATTATATTTGTTTTTCTCGTTTGTTTTCTCGTTTGAATTGTTTTATAATTGTTATTTAAAGGCCTTTATAGCTGACTATGCGGTATTCGCCGTTTCAGAATCTAATGCGTTTTGGGTAATATCTTCAAAGCGTACACCAAAACGCTTTGATTGGCTTACAACGTCCAAAACAATTGAAATTCAACCAATGACGTGACGATAGTTTCATTTTGGGGTACGAACAATGAGATTACCCATGGTCCTTTAGATTCTGAAACGGCGAATTGGTGTTGCTCATTGTTGAAGGGTGTACGGTGACCAAAAGTTGTTAAATTCTATGTCATTTGGTCTCTTGTGGAGAGTAGTTTCATTGGCAATCATACCACATCTTTTTATTTTAAAATTTAAAGAAGATATTTTATTTTGTTTAATGATATGACGCAGTTTACCTAACAGTTAATCAGAGAAATAATACAAATTTGATTTCACATAACTGTGTGGCTCATTCTCGTCATGTATTTATCAGATAAGAACATTAACGTAGGGTTTTCATGAGTCTCTCGATCAATATATCTAAAACATTTCTTGAAAAGATTGCTTTTGTCATATCTTTACTAAACTAAACACGGTGGCCAATAAATGCTTACTACCACTTTGTTTTAACTCTGGTGGGTAGTTATCTCATTGAAAATCATAACAAATATCCTCAATTTAATATTAAAACTAATCAGAAACAAGAATAGCCTCTGATGGCTATATATCTTTGTCAAAATAATATTGCAGTATTTTGTTATTCATACCTACCATTAATGATTCTTGGTTAAGATTGACCATACACTTTCAGAGGAAAAAGTGATAATGTGTTTCCTTTGGCGTTCAATGAAACCTGTGTGCCATTAATGAGGCCATGCACGCCAAGATATCAGCTTGAAATACATTTTATAACGGACCTTGATATTATTGCACTTTTAAAATTTGAAAGGCCATGACTATGTAGTATCAGAGGAGAGATGAAAATTGATAATTGACAAACGAGAATCAAGATCGACATCTGCGGGTCGCTTTTTGTTTGCTTTGTCTAGATGAATATGTTTTACTATAAATTTAATTCAATTCAAATTTTTCACTGGGTTTGATTATAATTTTGAATGCGGGATAAATACCCATGTCTCTAATGAATATCAATTTACCATATTACAGAACACAACCATAATTAACAAATTAGTCATGCAGATTATCATATTTTCGACTCAGTCTGGTGTTGTCTATTTGCTCCAGACCATACATGTATAAATACTTGTAGTGCGGTTTATATGAGTACACACAAACGATACAGTCTGGTTAATAGGTATAAACCACTTTTCACAAGTAATATTTATAAGTCCCGTCCAAAAGGTGTGTCACCAGGAAGGTAGCTAGTAAAATATGGTTACAACTTCTTCACTATTACAATAAAACCGTAGCCGAATAGGCAAGCGGTTGCCTCTGCATGTTTGAAATGTTTAATCATAGCACGTCTTGAGAGAGATGCTGAAGCGGTCTGCTCGTAAGACAACCCACAAAACACCACATGACAACTTCACATGCTTACCCTCCGGAGCACCTAAAATCCCGCCAGTTTTGGTGGGGTTCGTGTTGCTCAGTCTCTAGTTTTCTATGTTGTGTGTTATGTACTGTTGTTTGTCTGTTTGTCTGTTTATTTTTTGCCATGGCGTTGTCAGTTTATTTCGACTTATGAGTTTGAATGTCCCTTTGGTATCTTTCGTCTCGTACACGAAATGATGCGTAGCTGACCTATTTGGAGACAAATTTCAGACCCTGTTCTTCAAAAGTAGAAATGCATGAGAATAAACAAAGAAGACTCCTTCAAGAGAATATATTCTTTAGTGTACATTAAAAACCTTAAGAAGAACACCTGAAAATGATGGATATCCGAATCTCGGGTCACTTAATAGATAGTCGCCCTCGGCTTCATGCTGAATGTAAACATCATCGCCAGCAGACAGCTGAACAAGGAAGGACTTTGACGTGCATTCAGAGAAATTTTGATCACCAGCCAACACCTTTCTTTCCACTACAGCGTTTACTGTAAGCTCTAGAACAATGTAATGGGGATCGTTGGAGCATGCTGTTACTGAAAACAGATAGAGGCCTTTTACAGGGACAATAAAGTTTCCATGAGCAAGATGGTAGGCGTTTCCAATATTCAGTTTAATACTGTCGTAATAGATGTGGTGGTTTTGACCAGTGAGGGTTTTTGTTTTTTCCACCAAAAAGGCAACTGTCGGGTATCTTAGCAAAGCTGAAAATATAATTTAAAAAAATTAACAAAATCTGTAACTTATGTAACCTTAATTCCGTACATAATTTATTTTCATTAGCAGACTTTTGTTTAATAAAATTGCAGTTCTGTATTTAAAAGAATTAAAAATTTAAAATAGCTTCTTTCGGCTAGCTAAAATGCACATAATAACTTGTTCCCAATGATACATGTATGATTTAGTAATTATTACATATCATGTGTCAAGCTTATTCAAAATAATTGTAGGACTTTTGTATGATAATATTTACAAAATGAATTTACAGTAAAAAGAGTTTTGTTCAATGTTTAAGGTCTCACTGAAACTTGAAGATGAAAAACAGCAATGCAAGTGTGTGTACGATATGTTTTTCCATTTACTAAAGGTTTTAAAAGAACGAAATTATCTGCAAATTTTATTTGGTGGTGGTGTCTAAACTACATATAAACAGTTTAGGGTTATAATAGGGCTCCATGACTCCATTTCAGCCCGGCGCCCGTGTCTTGAGACTAGATCCCTACCTCTAGGCTCAGAGTCCAAACAGTGGAGCCTGTAACTTTATCATGTGAACCCGGAGTTCATAAGAACGAGTCTTTTTAACTGATTTCTTAATTTTGTTTTAATGTGTACTGTCCCAGATTCGTGCGGGTTGAACACTCAAAAATGTATATCGATCCCGTCACATTCTATTTGTGCCTGTCCCAAGCCAGGAGCCTGATATCCATTGGTTGTCGTTGGCTGCTGACTACCATACTCGTTTTTGTTTTATGTTAATAATTTAGTTTTGGATTAAAACGTCTTCTGATTGGCTGAAAGTTTTTTGTCTATCAGCTCATAGACATTGTCATGTGACCGTGATGTCATCGACGTTTTTCATGATTTACTCCTTTAAAATGGAATTAAATTAAAATGAATGACTAATATTTTTCTGTTTATTCGAAATAACCTAAAAGATATGGCGCACACTATAAATTAACTCATAGCGATTTAGAGCTTGATATATTGTTAAACTGTTGTCTTCTGTATGTTGCTAGAATTTTTGGTTATTTGACCTTGTCGTTTGAATGCTGTCTAATTGACGCCTACCTCAGTCTCTAATCAATATCTGACATGCTACTCACAATTCTCTTTCTTAAGACCTTCAACCTCATTCTTAAGAGCTTCGCCTTCATTCTTAAGAGCTCCAACCTCATTCGTGAGATTGTTTAGTCTATTGATAATAGTGTGGTAGTCATCATCCAATAAAAGTCTTTTTGAAAATGTCCGATCATTCTCTTGATAATGGCCACTTTCAGAATTAACGGCATAAACTACAGTAACCGACACAGTAAATAGACATATCAGTACCGCAATGATTGCCATGTTGCAGAAAACTCCAATATTTAAACAGATTTTCGTCAATCCGTGTGAACCATAAATAATCAGAGATAAAATTCCAAGTGCATTCACTTAAGATATGTATACAAGTCGTGATTAATGATAAGTCTTACCTATAGTTATATTTGTCCTATATAGAGTGCACGAACATTTTGAATTTTGGAAAATTGCTCATAACAGCCTTATAAATCTTGGTGATACAAATCAGACATCCGGTTAATTGGGCCATATATTGCTTTGGAGTTTCAGGGTTGGCAAAACCCGGGTTTTATGAGTATTGCCCAGCCCAGTGTGAAATACTGGGAAAATCCAGGTTTTACTGGGTTTTACCGGGTAATACTGGGCAATACTGGGTAATATGAAATACTGGCCAGAATTTAATGAGGATTCAGTGATTAATCAACAAATGCAATACATTAAAGTCGAAGAATTCAATTTGTTTTTTTTTTTTTTAAATATAACTAATAAATTAAGAAATAACAATTCTATGTAAGGAAAATTACTTTTTGAACATTTTTGTTCATTACTAAAAATGTTTTCTAAGTTTTAACATATTTTACGTACATCACTAATTAATAAGTAATTATTCAGATTATAATACAGATTAGTTTATATAGCAATAATCAGCCTTTTGATTTCTTTAATTTTTCAACTTGGATTTAATATTGAAACAAAGCTTGGTAAATTGACAAGGTATCCTGAAATGTCCAAAACTTGTATTCTGCCTAAATAGAATTAGTGGAGAAAAGGAAGAAATTGAATTTTGAATCATTAGGAATGACTCTCAATGGTTATCTGTAAAAATGTATATATTAAGCTATAATACTATTAAACTACAACAACTTAAGAAGTCTTTACTATTTTGTTTAAAATAAGCTTGAAAAATCATATTACCCAGTATTACCTGTTTCTAGGAGTATTGCCCAGCCCATTAGGGTTTTCCCACCCGGTAATACTTTGCCAAACCTGTGGAATTTCCTTATCAATATAATTCCTTTCTTATAATATATTCAAATTCGTCTTTTCGTTTCTTGGTTTTGTTTTTCCTTTCCTACGCTGTGATTTCAATTACTTTCGTGGGTACTAATTTTCGTGGTTTTAGGTAACTTACATTTTGCGGACATTTAATTTCGTCGGCATGCATTTCTAGAGATAATTTGTAATTCGTTGAACATTTGAATTCGTGCCTCCGCTGTTCCCTAGAAATCTACGAAAATTGGTATCCAACGAACAATTATAATGAATCCACAGTATAGACCGGAACGCTAATTTCTTTTTGGTTTGATATGCTCGTGTTTGTTATGAAATCCTGGATTTAAATGAACGTAATACAAATGTAACGATTGCAGGTAAATAAAAATACTGTTTGAATTTTTGTTACAAAATACTCATGAAATACTCAACTTTTAAGGATTTTTGTGCTTTTTACCTTAATAGCAACCACTTTAACCGTAATATTTGATGATAGTTATCAAATAAAAAGAATAAGTATGGAACAAATCCATGACTAAGCGTGTCATGCCAATATTTTAAATTCACGATGATTACAGATAATTGTATTAAAAGCATGAATATAGATATCAGACATTGGTCAAAACTGTAACCTTATTAAATCAACACAACAAATATAAGGATGTGTTCTGGAATAAAGATTCCACTGGTAGGATTTCATTAAGGAGGAATTCTGTATCAAGAATTTCATTGTTATATTATATATATAAAGCTACAGATTAAAGACTTGTCCTTCAAATATGTTTCCTTGTTTAAATTGACTTATTGGTAATGCTTTTAATTAGTCTACTGTTGTTCAATCACTACGTCTCGTATTTTTAGGAATTTATTTATATAGACGAACATTTGCGCTTGGAGCTCTTCAGCAGACAGTACATATGATTAAATGGCAAAAATAACTTTTTTACAGAAATGATGTAGACAACGGAAGTGGTTCAACACTTCAAGTTGTTTCAATCTTATCAAACTGGATGTCCCATGAAATATGTGATGATAATAGACTGTTCAAATCTGTACAAATATTATATTCTGAATCAGACTGTAAGTACCCGGCCACGTCCACTCTGTTTTTGTTAGACGTATTTCTATTTGTATCCATCTGATGCGTTAAGACTTTTTTATAGTTCGTTTTTATGTTGTACTGTTACACCACTGTCGCAGGTTAGTGGAGGGTTAGGATCCCACTTACATGTTTAACCCCGTCTCATTCTGTATGTGTGTGCTTGTCTCAAGTCAGTAGACTGCAATTCATTGGTTGTCGTCTGTTGCTGTGTTACATAAGTGTTTTTCGTTCATTATTTTTTACGTAAATTAGGCCGTTTGTTTTACATTTGTCATTGCGGGGCCTCCTATAGCTGATTATGCGGTCTGGTCTTTGCTTATTGTTGAAGGCCGTACGGTGACCTATAGTTGTTAATTTCTGTGTCATTTGATTTCTTGTGGAGAGTTGTCTCATTGGCAATCATACCACATCTTTTTTTATATATAAAGCTCCTTCTCGTCTCTAAAATGCTGTGAAAATGATTGACATAATGAGAATTGGCCCAAACAATTTGGAAGCTCTTATTGGGGACTTTAAATTATTTTAATGATTTATAACAATCTGAAGTGATAGCTCAGGAAATCACTGGCATGTACAATACAAAATATGCTGAACCAGTTATTAAATACCATACCCTCAACATATCTCCGTGGTGAATAGGTTGCCCATCTATACTGAAAACCTTTTCAACTTCCCCAACATCTTCAATGCGTGTAACTGATGCGATTACATGTACCAATAATTAAGTATTCGAAGCATTTCATGCAATGACTAGTGCGTTCAGAAAAGTCTTTTGACCAATCATCGGGGTTTTAATTTTTGAAACGGCGAATTGGGGAATAGGAGTTTCGAGAATAGAAATGGAAAATAAGAAATTAGAACGGTTTCAGGCATAAATAAACGAATGGTAATCAAAATAAATGATCGATTAGTTGGCATGTCGAATTCATGATTTAAATATTTTCTACATAAGAGGTCAACATCGACGTAGTAAAGGGCAATCCGTCCTATCAGTCATACATATTCTTCAAATAATTCTGACGGATTGATGGCGTGAACTTGACGCAAACTTGATCATGACTAATCGATGATCGATTGTTGACTGTTGACTTATCGCTAAAATAGTAACGCCTAAGGTTGCAGGTACTATACCGACTCTGAAAAATGGAGTGTTTTACGATCCATTGAATGACTTACACCCATATGACCAATTCCAAATATCTTTTCTTAAAATTTAGTTTAATAAAACTCGGGACCAGTTAGAGCTTGACCTATGTGTATTAAATTGTATGTTACCCATCATGTGTCCTTTGGTTAATGTTGTCGTTGAGTTATTGTCTTTCTGACGTTTACCATGATCTCTTTTTATTTGACACTTACATTTTTGCACAATATATATGATTTGAAGGTAATTTTTCTCAGAATGTTAAATCACATAAAAGGGAATCAAATACAAGTGTTCAACGTAATGAAAATAAAATGGGGATACTGCAAAGCGGTTTTGTTGTTAATTGAATGACAATTACGCTTGGTGCCTAACATTGATATTAATTGATAAAGTGTTGCTCCAAGTGTTGCTCCTTTTCAGGAAATTTGGATATTCAACTAAAGCAATATCCTGCTGGGAACTTGTAGAGGTAATGACTGATTTGTTCGCTTACACTAGTAGAAAATAATGAAAATATAAATCGTCGCGATTATGTCAAACTTTGTATCTCTTATACGTTTACAATAAAAGAAAATGCGGAAATAAATCCCCGGCAAAAAATAGAAAGGTCAAAACTAAAAACAAAAATATATCCGCGAAAATAAATTTTGTTTTATACAGCCGTAACTTCCTAACTGGAGTTCCTCATCTTGCATACAGTGTTCAGAAAATCAAAATTCTAAACACTCTTTAGTTTTTATTCAAATTTAAAGAGCTCTTAGAAGGACACCAGAAAATGAAGGAAATCCGTAGGTTGAAGCACTTAATAGATAATCGCCGCTAGTTTCATGTTGAACAAAGACGTCATCACCGGAAGACAGTTGTATCAGGAAAGACTTAGAGCTACATTCATCATAAACGCTGTCGCCAGCCAACACCTTCCCAACCACAGCGGTGTTGACAGTAAGTTCTAGAACTACGTAATGATTCATATGCGAACAGGTAGAGACCGTTGACAGGAGCGATGAAATTCCCATGAGACAGATAATAAGCGTTCCCAATGTTTAATTTAACCTGATCGAAATGTATTTGATGGTTTTGGCCTGTAACGGTCTTTGTGAGTTCCACAAGAAAAGCAATCGGTGAATGTCTGAGCAAAGCTACAAAAGAAAAAGGAAAATTATTGTGGAAATGTCGAATTAAAGTAGTTTTCTTGACCTTCCTTCAAGAACGGCTAGACCATATAGTTCTTTGTTCGGCAGCTTTACAATTGACTATATGTAGATTGAATAGAGAAGATATAATTCTTCATTACGTACTTTTTAAAATGGTGTTTAAATGCGAATAACGATCTGCTCTTCCGCCCAAAAAGCAAAAAACATTCAATAAGCTTTATGTTCTGTATAATAAGCATACCCTGCCACGTCCACTTTGTGTTTTTGTAAGATGTATTTCTGCTTTGTATCGATCTGACGAGCTAAGCCCTTTTCAACTGATTTTTATAGTTTATTCTTATGTTATACTGTTATCGCACTGCGGTGTTATGAGAAGGGTTGGCGCGCCTTCAAACTAGTATTTTGTTTTTCGTTCATAAGTCAGGCCGTCAGTTTGCTCGTTTGAATTGTTTTACAGTTTGTAATTTCGGGACCATTTTCTGACTATAAGTTATGGGTTTTACTCATTGTTGAAGGCTGTATGGTGACCTATAGTTGTTAATTTCTGTGTCATTTAGTCTCTTGTGGAGAGTTGTCTCATTGGCTATCATATAACATCTTCTTATTTTTATATATATAAATGCATCTGATTGACATTTTGATAACTTGTTTATTCAATATTGCAAATTTTACATGCTGTTATAACTTGTTGCATTCTGGAACCAAAACGAACTAATTTGAATTTTAACAAAATTGCATTATTATTAAATAATTTTATTTACACACTGAAAATCGGAAAATCTGGGAAGCGATTCACTATTATCTAAAACTAAAATTTTAAGGATACGAACGAACGGACAAATGCATCGGCAATCTAATTAAATACAAATCTCCTTTTATTTTTTTTTCATCTTCAACGAATACGGGAGTAACGACAAATCTGAATTTTGATCAAATTGATACATCGCTTTATACCATACAGCCCCTCATTCAAGGTGGAATAAATAAACGAGGGCACTAAAACGAAATTGGGTAGCATATTAGTAATAATTATTGGTCGTAACCCTGGAACCATCACGAGTTGGTTGACCGTTATGGAATATCTGTATCACAGATATCGATGTCGGAGGATATGTTGCAATTGACGTAACCACAATCCCGTCCTCATAATCTCGAATTTGATCTACCGAATTAGAAATATCGCCGGGTTTGTACTTACATAGCCACACGGTGGAAGACAAATGTAAAGCAGGAGTTTCATAAATTTCAGGATCACTAAGATCACCCCCGATTTTTGATTGGTTTCGTGTCAGTTCGTTTTCGACTTATAAATTTGAATATCACTTCTTCGGTATTTCTCGTCTTTCTTTTATAGAAAATGCAAGCGAAAAAGACAAGATACACCAAATTTAAGATATCTCTTACCGTTTTCCTTTTTAAGAGTTCGACCTCTTTGGTAAGATTATCCAGTCTACTCATGATAGTGTAATAGTTTTCATCCATTAATAGTCTTTTTGAATTGTCTTGCTTATACACATGATGATTTTGGACTCCACAATCAGCAGTGTAGACTACAAAAAAAAAAGACAGAATATATATCCAGTTAAATAATGAAATAATTGCCATGTTACAGAAACCTGTCATATTGTAACAATTTCCTACAAAAAAATCGGTCAAGGATTATTATAAAGATAATACCACTAGTAGATACATGTAAGAATTGTAAGTTATTCAAATAGACAAAGGAAGTATTTAGACAGACCACCTATATTTCGGACAATATGAATGCATACGAATATAGACGTATCAAACACGTAATGACTCGTAAATCTTCAGCAATTATTAGACTGTATCTCTCAAAATAAAATGAACAGCAATGATTCTATATATCTATGTGCTGTACGTGTAGTAATTTTCAGTTACGTAGTTTATATTGAAAGAACAGGTTTGAATTTCGAGGGTAGTACATAAACATGATAAAGAAAAGAATCACGTTTTTTTCAGTTACATTGTATTGAGGTTGAGCGGTGACCATGTTGATTACGACAGTGTAGACATATTGACAGTAATGCAGAATTATTATGTAATTCAGAGATCAATTTATTGTGTTCTAATTATGATATTTGTTTATTTTTAGACATTCTGTAAGGCCAGTGTACTGTAACAATTTTTTTTATTTGGTGGACGTTATTTGCGTACAGTGAATCAGATGTTTTATATGGACAGTAAATAATGTTTGAATTCTAAAATTGTTGTATGTTTAATAAAATGACATGGTCACCGTGCCGGACAAAATCAAAAATGCGTTTTCTTATTTAATGTCAAGAATGATAGAATATACAGTGAGTTGTGGTTTGTAGTAGGTTTCAGAAATTAAGAAGTGTTTTGCACGTAAATATTTTATGTTTGTTTGAACAAGTGAATTTAGAACATAATAGAAATTTTAATCAGTCCTAGTATGATATCGACAAGTGTGAAAAATGTCGGTGTGTGTGACCTTGGTTGTTGATCGCTTCGTTACAATGGGATTTTTCTTTAAATAATCCACAGCCCCATTTGAGGGAGGGTCTAAAACGCGGAAGTCGGAAAACGCGGAAGTCATAAATTGACATATTTTAAGTCATTTCTCTGGAACGAATAAACATAAAATCAAAATTGAAACGGATTTTTAAAGCTTATGAAATGGTCTGCAATTTTATATAAAACATATTTTTATTTTCAAATGCATGTTTACCAAAAAGTTGGCTGGAAGTCATGTTCATGGAGAATGTGTCAGTCAGATTTTTCCACTTTTAATTAAATTTCTCGAAAAAGTGTACAACCCGGTAAAAAACTGTAATATGATTTCTAAAGACAACAAATAAAATTATATAAGTTGTTTTAGAATTAAATCATTTGAAAATGATAAAATCGTGGCCGGAAGTCCTCCTTGTATAGAAATGGCGAAGTCAAATTTTAATTTTTAACTAAAATTTCTCAAAAATTAGAGAACCAGGTCAAAATCCTTTGGATGATTTTTATAAAGTCAGTTTATAAACAAATAAAATTATATAAGTTGTTTCAGAATTAAATTATAGGAAAATGGCAAAATCGTGGCCGAAAGTCCCCTTATAAACAAAAACCAGTACAATTTTTCACAAGTTAACAATATTTTTCAATAATACAAAACAAAAAGTAAAGAGACCAAAAAGTTTATATGACTCTAATGATATTTTCTTTATCATTAGAAAGTATAATTTGAATGTTTAAAGAGCGAATAAAAAGAAAAAAAAAAACGCAGATGGACTGGAAGCTTTGTCTATTTAATTTATCTTATTGTAAAGTGATCAGTTAACTAATTGGTGCAATCAATTTTACATAGTTCTTTTAAATTCAAGCATATAGTTATTTCAGATTACCAATAACCTTATTAAAAGTTATTTGAGAATCGTTTGATAAACAACCCTCCTCCTTTTAACCCGAGCTTGGGACCGGCGTCTGCGCAGTTATTTTTTTACAGTCAATGTTTTTTATTAATTTATTTATTGATGAATATGAATAAAGCACTGTCAGAAATACAGTCTTTTTATTTTATTGATTGTTTATGTTTTATATTCCTTCTTTAAATATTTGAAACTTTTATCTATTATACAGTTATCATTTGTATTTATTTAATATCAATGATCTTTAAATGTTTAATGTCTAAATAATTTTATTATTTTATTTAAACAGTTTGAACATTTTACTTTCTTTGCAAAACCAGGTGTTTCCATTCAACATATCATTTTCACGGCACAGGACCGGTGTTTCCAAACATCACATGTTTTACGTTCCGTTTTCAGTTACAACCTATCATATATCCTTTATTGTGTCTCTGTAACCACAATCACAGGTGATTTGAATAATGTGTGTTTTAGTTTATAGGTTTTGGAGTTTTTCCGAAAATATTTTTAGGGAAATGTGAGAAATTTCTTTTTTCAAAACAATGAATTCAGTGTTCTCTCATATATTTTTGATCTTACTTGATATGAGTACCTCCCTTAAACCCAGACTGACAAAATTCAAGAGCATTTGCAATTGCAAAAGGCCACAATCTATGCTGTTTTGCTGTTTTGGATGTCATGTACTTTTATCAATAATTTCTTTTGTCTTTACCGTAGACTTGTGCTAGCTGGTATGATGTTGTTAAGTTCAACGCTAATTGACCAATTGATGGTCGCCTGAAAGCTGAAGAACTGATGAACATGAAAACACACACTACCGGGTACAGTGTTTGAAAACCCATCGATAAGCTTATTTGAACTTGATTCCCGTTAGTTTTAAAACCGTCTTGCTGACTAGTGCAGAAAAAAATGTTTAAGAAAATATCTTTCATGCATCTTCAACTTTATTTCCCAGAAATCTGTAACTCAATATGGGAGAAATCTCAGAGCAGGCATGACTACCGTAACGCCGTCTTTGACCATAATAGTGCTTTGCTTTTGCGCCAACTGGCATTTCATTTGCAAACAAACAAACAAACAAACAAACAAACAATTACTTCATTACTGTCTCACCTCTTTAAAACATTTGATATAAAACACAATATAATAATAACAGATCAATTTATAAAAGATCCACTCTAAAAAGAGTTATGAGAGACTGTAAAACACACATTAACCATACTTTGACCTATAATTGTTAACTTTTTATACATTATGACTTGGATGGAGAGTTGTCTCATTGGCACTCATACCACATCTTATTTATATTAAAATACATTTATATTACATATATAACATATATCAATATATCTTAGCATAAAACACCATAACATTAAAAGCAATTTATTTGTAATCATAATCAGAAGATAAAAACAAAACACTATATACAGTTATGACGAGTATAAAATACACTTTCTCTTAAAAGTACTTCATAGCAGATTTTGGCTGTGAAATAGCAAATTCTGTCGTTATAAAACATATATAACTTGAATGTCCTCACTACACAAATTATCAAAACTACTTTCTACATTACATACACAGTGACTGTTAAAAAGATCGTTCGTAGATCTGCATATTTTGGGCATTCTAACAACACATGTTTATCATCTTCAATTACATCTAAATCATTTTTTCTACAATTAAAACAAAACCTTTCATTTACATTTATACCTTCATATCTGCCAGTTTCAATTCTAATTGCAACAACACCTGCTCTAAATTTAGCATATGCACTTCGGTATTTACCCGGCATAGTAATACCTAAATATAATTCTGTACAGTAATTTGATTTAAATAACCTGTTTTGCTCCAAAAAAAAATTTCATTTGTTCCAATAATACAGACAAATAAAATAAATCATACGACATATATAGAACAGTTAAAAAGTAAAAATAACTGATATAATGAATGATATTCATGATGAATCACTGTGATCATAAAATCACAATGAAAGCACTATACGATGAAGTCAAATTATAAGTCTGTTATGGCATTAAACCAAAAACTTGTAAGCAACATCTCATTGCAGCCGGCGTCTCCATGGATCTCATTTTTATGCCCCACCTACGATAGTAGTAGGGGCATTATGTTTTCTGGTCTGCGCGTCCGTTCGTTCGTCCGTCTGTTCGTCCGTCCGTCCGTCTGTCCCGCTTCAGGTTAAAGCTTTTGGTCAAGTCAGGTTAAAGTTTTTGGTCAAGGTAGTTTTTGCTGAAGTTGAAGTCCAACCAACTCGAAACTTAGTACACATGTTCCCTATGATATGATCTTTCTAATTTCAATGCCAAATTAGAGTTTTGACCCCAATTTCACGGTCCACTGAACATAGAAAATGATAGTGCGAGTGGGGCATCCGTATACTATGGACACATTCTTGTTTATATACGTTATTGTCTGAATTGTCTTTACTATGTCCCCAAAATGAAATGTTTGGATGTTTTGAATAAAACTGCTTTGTGAAATGTGCAAGAAATGGTTCTGGTCCGTTGTTGGTCCTTTTAAAATTTTAAGTTGGTGCAGCAGCCGTACGGTTCACCAGTGTATTAAAATACAGAATATACATTTTGGATATAAAAAAGTGATGAACATTTACATGAATAAAAAAGTTTTATGTTGGATTACATAATATTTTGAGAAGAAATATTTCTTAATTTAAAGAGAAATGTATTTATTTTATTTAGGTTAAAAGCTGTTTTGTGTATTCGACAAGCAATTTTATTTACATAGAAGTTGATGGTATAGATAGACCACCACTATTTCTCTATATATTTTTCACGCAATTCAATAAATCGGCTTCATTGCAGAAAAAAATAAAATTCATCTTCTATCACGCATAAACCACAATACATACAATTCCTATCATTCCTATTAATACCAAGATAACGTCCAGTTTCAATTCAGCGGTAATGCGACAAAGTCTCCCATCCTAGTAATAAACTTGAGAACAAAGTACAACAGGACAATATTACTGTACGTAAAATTGCAAAACTACATTTTACCATATTAAATTACAGTTATCACTAAAGATTTGAACCAAAATTTAAGTACTAGTATACAAAAATCATACTGAAATGTTAATCTATCTAATTCGAAATAGAGCATTTTACATGGATTTGGTTATTATTTTAGGTCCTTTTTGGTCATAAAGCTCTTCAACTGTTTCGGTTTTTATACAGCATTGGCTTTTAAATATTCGGCTTTGAGCGTTCCTGGTGAAGGTAAATCCAGAAAAGCGCTCGGATGCATAACATTTATAAAGTGTTGTTTTATTATTTACAGTAGTCTTAATGAACCTTTTCTATTGGAGGTGCTTTGTGTACTCCCATATCTCAGGTGGCAGGTACCAGTTTTGGTGTACCAGAACATGTGTCCCACGCAGAAATTTTGTTATAGTTAAGCAATGAGGTATATATCAGAAGTCAAAATTGTGGTCTCCTCACTTGACGGCATCCAATCAAAGTGGGGAAAAAATCCAGTTTTATGTAAACAAAAATATCTTGAGATTTTGATGGTAAGGATAGGTGCGGACAAGGCTCTAATTCATTGAATATTATTTATCTCTTGAATTTTACCTAAAATTCTTGTCTGCAATTAGCAGGATTCTGAAGGTGAGGATTAGATTTGTATCAGAGCATCACATTTTTTGCCTTATTTGCAATGCAATTATAAATTTTAAAATCTCCGTGCTGGACAGACACCCAAATTAAAAGGTTTTCTATATATTCACACAAACACGCACACATCTTGGTTACTCGAAACCATACATTTTATTTGTACATAAGCTTGAATGATTTTTCAAGAAAATTAAATCATAAATCCATGAAATTCTAAAGATTTATTGTAAAATAACTGGTTTCTGCCACCTTAAGCCTAAACATGATTTTAACATATGATAAAATGTGCCTTTTTAGGAGTTCTACATGTGTGTGGTATTATTTTTCTTTTATTCACAGCCAATGTATAGGTCTGTTTGCAAGCATATAGTTTTCACATGGATTTTAAGAATTATCAAATATCAAGATAGATAACTCTGTATCCTATGACAAACAATGGCATTCAGTTGATTAGTTTTAAAATGATTATGTTCACCATAGAATGATTTTATATCATAAAATACATAGAAAAAGCAATTACAAAGAGAACGAAAGTAAAATAAGTCTCAGCATAATACTAGAAAAAGCTGATTATACTGTATATTACCTGTTTTAATGATTTATTTCACATGAAATGGACATTTTCTTATTTATTTACTTTTAAAAGGAATATATGAATTCTTCTTTTTTTATAGGTCTACTACATAGTTAATACTGTAAGACAGGCTACAGAAATAAGAAAACTGGTCTCTCTCATCAGGAATAGTGTGGCAATTCTAAAATTTCAACGTGCGGCCTACACAGCTCTCTTATGTGGAGAAGTAATATGAGAGTGATTGCGAATGAATGTACACTTAGTTTAGTGCATCATGGATCTACAAAGTGATTCATATGTACCAACAAAAATAGTTTATTCAAAACTAAGCTTTTTTCACCACTGCAGTCAACAGAACAATGATAGTGACAAGATTTGAGACTATTTAATACCTCGGACAATGGAAAAATACTTCTTGAGATCAGTTGTAAGTGGTTTTATATCATGCATAAAACAATAAACTAAAGTACTTTTGAGAACGGTTGGATAATTCATACACTATACCAGAAAACTCACACAATAGAATTTATTAAATATGAACACAATCATTTTTTCTTATTTTTGGCATTCAAAGCAGTTCGACGGCAAAAGACAAAAATATTGCTTTAATAAATTTGGTCTTACAAAGTCTATGTATGATTTTTTATGCTGTAACCATATGAACTGCATGTATTTTTAATGGGTAATGACTACAGAACTCAATCAGACTGAAAAAATGGAAATATATTCTTTTCAACAAGTGGTTAAAGGTGGCAGGTACCAGTTTTGGTGTACCAGAACATGTGTCCCACGCAGAAATTTTGTTATAGTTAAGCAATGAGGTATATAATTGCATCATGTGGACTGAAAAAATAAATGAATGTAAATTCTAGGCTATTATACTACATAAGTAAGTAGTTGCATACACAGGTTGGGGATTTCCTTCACATATGGGTCCAATCAGAAGTCAAAATTGTGGTCTCCTCACTTGACGGCATCCAATCAAAGTGGGAAAAATCCAGTTTTATGTAAACAAAATATCTTGAGATTTTGATGGTAAGGATAGGTGCGGACAAGGCTCTAATTCATTGAATATTATTTATCTCTTGAATTTTACCTAAAATTCTTGTCTGCAATTAGCAGGATTCTGAAGGTGAGGATTAGATTTGTATCAGAGCATCACATTTTTTGCCTTATTTGCAATGCAATTATAAATTTTAAAATCTCCGTGCTGGACAGACACCCAAATTAAAAGGTTTTCTATATATTCACACAAACACGCACACATCTTGGTTACTCGAAACCATACATTTTATTTGTACATAAGCTTGAATGATTTTTCAAGAAAATTAAATCATAAATCCATGAAATTCTAAAGATTTATTGTAAAATAACTGGTTTCTGCCACCTTAAGCCTAAACATGATTTTAACATATGATAAAATGTGCCTTTTTAGGAGTTCTACATGTGTGTGGTATTATTTTTCTTTTATTCACAGCCAATGTATAGGTCTGTTTGCAAGCATATAGTTTTCACATGGATTTTAAGAATTATCAAATATCAAGATAGATAACTCTGTATCCTATGACAAACAATGGCATTCAGTTGATTAGTTTTAAAATGATTATGTTCACCATAGAATGATTTTATATCATAAAATACATAGAAAAAGCAATTACAAAGAGAACGAAAGTAAAATAAGTCTCAGCATAATACTAGAAAAAGCTGATTATACTGTATATTACCTGTTTTAATGATTTATTTCACATGAAATGGACATTTTCTTATTTATTTACTTTTTAAAAAGGAATATATGAATTCTTCTTTTTTTATAGGTCTACTACATAGTTAATACTGTAAGACAGGCTACAGAAATAAGAAAACTGGTCTCTCTCATCAGGAATAGTGTGGCAATTCTAAAATTTCAACGTGCGGCCTACACAGCTCTCTTATGTGGAGAAGTAATATGAGAGTGATTGCGAATGAATGTACACTTAGTTTAGTGCATCATGGATCTACAAAGTGATTCATATGTACCAACAAAAATAGTTTATTCAAAACTAAGCTTTTTTCACCACTGCAGTCAACAGAACAATGATAGTGACAAGATTTGAGACTATTTAATACCTCGGACAATGGAAAAATACTTCTTGAGATCAGTTGTAAGTGGTTTTATATCATGCATAAAACAATAAACTAAAGTACTTTTGAGAACGGTTGGATAATTCATACACTATACCAGAAAACTCACACAATAGAATTTATTAAATATGAACACAATCATTTTTTCTTATTTTTGGCATTCAAAGCAGTTCGACGGCAAAAGACAAAATATTGCTTTAATAAATTTGGTCTTACAAAGTCTATGTATGATTTTTTTATGCTGTAACCATATGAACTGCATGTATTTTTAATGGGTAATGACTACAGAACTCAATCAGACTGAAAAATGGAAATATATTCTTTTCAACAAGTGGTTAAAGGTGGCAGGTACCAGTTTTGGTGTACCAGAACATGTGTCCCACGCAGAAATTTTGTTATAGTTAAGCAATGAGGTATATAATTGCATCATGTGGACTGAAAAAATAAATGAATGTAAATTCTAGGCTATTATACTACATAAGTAAGTAGTTGCATACACAGGTTGGGGATTTCCTTCACATATGGGTCCAATCAGAAGTCAAAATTGTGGTCTCCTCACTTGACGGCATCCAATCAAAGTGGGGAAAAAATCCAGTTTTATGTAAACAAAAATATCTTGAGATTTTGATGGTAAGGATAGGTGCGGACAAGGCTCTAATTCATTGAATATTATTTATCTCTTGAATTTTACCTAAAATTCTTGTCTGCAATTAGCAGGATTCTGAAGGTGAGGATTAGATTTGTATCAGAGCATCACATTTTTGCCTTATTTGCAATGCAATTATAAATTTTAAAATCTCCGTGCTGGACAGACACCCAAATTAAAAGGTTTTCTATATATTCACACAAACACGCACACATCTTGGTTACTCGAAACCATACATTTTATTTGTACATAAGCTTGAATGATTTTTCAAGAAAATTAAATCATAAATCCATGAAATTCTAAAGATTTATTGTAAAATAACTGGTTTCTGCCACCTCATAACCATACATCAATATACGACTAACCCTAGTATCACGCAATGTAAATATATTTGAACATTACGATGGAGAATTTATCGTCACCTTGAACATTACGACTGGCAGCAAGATTATCATGGCTGAAAATATGTTTTAATTTTACTTCTTTTAAATGATTTTATTATTTTCCGTTAAAATAATGTATTTTAATTATCATAACGCTAAGACAAATACACTTATCGTCAAAAGATTTTGAATTATGTTTCAATCTAAAAATAAAACGTACACAAAATCTCGTAAACCCAGTATTGGTTTTCGCATAATAACAAAGATAGCATTCTTACAAAAGTCATGTGAGGTATATCATATTGGAAGTGGTAAATTTCGTAATACCAAAGTAGTGTGTTTATCACAAGACTATCACAAGACTCCTAGGATCAATAAAAAGCGGAAGTAAATTATCCGGTATTAGTTATTACAGAAAAAAATGGAAGAGCACACAATTGCTTTCGTTTTTTCCTTGCTTGCTTATGCTACAGCTACAACACAAGCATGTAGTTTTCCATTACAAATGCAAGGGTTTGAAGGGATATCGATGGGATATCTAATAAATGGCACTGGAGGTGCAGTCGAGGTATGTAAATAAATATCTAAGCTATTTTTATCCTAAGTAAATAAGTAAATAGTAGTAACTACAATCAGCCGGATTGATAACAATTTTGGCAGTTCTAGGGGGTAAAATTTCATCAAATATACCATGTTTATAATTTGATACTCCAGATTCGTGTTTTTGTGAACACAAGCTAGACTTATAAGAGGATACAGATTCGAGCATGATTTGACTTCGACTATAAAACTGGAGAATCATTTTAACTAAAGATATCTTCTTTCGCTAATCGATATTCTTAGATTCTGTTATTCGCCTACACTGAGTGGTCTTTAATGTACAGGGCACGGAGTAATTTCATTAATATTCTTATGGTCTGCGTGTAGACTTTTCGTAATCGTAACTTTACGTACACAACTCTTGCATCTCGGAATAAAAAAAAATGTTCACCTCTGATTTAGGTCGAAATATTTATGTTCCACTGGGCTGTCTTTGTTGCTTTTTTGTTATGTTGATTTATGTATTTGCAATCGATATCAAATAAATGTCATTCAATAGATAATAGAAAACCATATTACTTAGACAAATACACGTCAACCATCGACAAAATGGTCCTCTGGTCTTGGTAGGGATTTGATTTTGATAACGACAGGGTTAAAGGTTTTATTCAAACATTATCACGTGCCTTAATAATTATTTCAATATATCGACAGAAAATGATAAAGTTGATTACATGAAAACTTAACAAAAAGGTAGTTTCTACTGGGGCACCTGAGCAGAGGCGGATTTAGGGGGAGGAGAGAGAGCAGGGTGCCGGCTTCACTTATTGAGCTAAATTTATGGTTAATCCAGTCTTTTTACCCATTCCACTCCAAACTTTGTCTAGTTTGGGGCCTCCGGGCCTCCCTTTTTCAAAATCCTGGATCCGTATCTGCTGAGTTCAACCCCAAGTTTCGCTGCATGAATTTCGTGTTACTAATCAAAGTGTTATTGGGACTGTAGTTTGCCTTTCGTATATGTTATACTGGCTATGGTATGTATTCTCCGACATGTGTTTTTTTACTTCAGTTATGAACACTGTGCCAAAGTTCAGTTTTTATGTCTCTTTGTTTGACAGACAACTTTTGATATGTGTGTATGTACTTTTATAATAAAACCATTGTCTTATACTATTTTAGAGTTATTATAATTATTTGACTTTTACCCACGTTGTGCTGTTGTAATTTCATGATGTATTGTCCCAGCGCGAAGCGTTGTGGGGACATAGAAAACTGGGCGACCGTCCGCGCGTCCATTCGTCTGTCCATCCGGTCTTGTTAACGCTTTCACGTGTACATTTCTTGACAGATTTTTATAAAATTTATATCATAGGTATCTATCATCAAAGTCTTAGACAAGTTCGAAAATCAGTGCCGATTAACTAATTTTAAAAGAATTATGCCCCTTTCAAGTATTAGTTATTTTGAAAATTGCATTGTAAGCTTTATCAAGCCTTCATTTCTGTAAGATATGTACAAAAAATTAAAAAAAAAAAACAAGAAGAAAAAAGGGTTTTAGAATGTATTGCCCTTGGACAGATAAAATATGTGAAACGCGGTGGATATTGGAACTCTGTTTTTATTTATATATAATAACCATATTTAACTTTTACCCGTATTGTGACATATGTGTGTGTGTGTGTGTATATATTTTTGTGAATTATATCATGTTTATACTGACTTTATTCTTTTTCAAATTATTTTGTCAGTGGATATATCGAGCTAGTATGGACAAGTAGTTTTTTTTAAAATATATTTTTGAATAAATCTAAATGTTCTATAGCTCACATAGTACCAGTCCGCAGGATGACGACATGTCACCTTACACGGACATGTTATTCTGTTTGATAATGAAATATTAAATTATGCAAGGTGAGGAGATTAATATATATTGCAGACTACGTGAAGTATCTGGTTTGTGTTAAACATTTTCAGGTATACAGTTTTCAACCGACTATCTCTTGTCAAAGATGCAAATCAAAATATGAAGAAGATTTAACTGTATTTGCGCCGGTATCTTTTATTTGATATTTATTTAGATACGTGCGATCACCATACTCACCAAACTCAGAATTATTCAGTTAGAAGA
This sequence comes from Mytilus coruscus, assembly GCA_017311375.1. NCBI lineage: Eukaryota > Metazoa > Mollusca > Bivalvia > Mytilida > Mytilidae > Mytilus > Mytilus coruscus. The sequence goes on along the minus strand of JAASAO010000794.1, from coordinate 16,918 downwards.
GTTAATTGTAGAAAATGTTTATCCATCGAAAAAAAATTAACTCTATTTTAAAATAAGCCATAAAAAACTATCAACGATAAAATCATATTAAGTCGTGTGATATGATGGTTGATTTAAGTCCTAAAATAGCAGTTTATTTTTCTCACTATGAATCGCCTCTTTTCGATTCTACTCTTTAATACTGTTTAATAGAGAAACAGCAAATATACATAAGTATTATTTGTTAGGTGTTTGATCAGACTCGTTGAGGATAGAATCCGCAACCTGTAGGCTCGAAGTCACAATAATATGTCTGGGAAAAGTGACATGTCTTTTGTAGACGTTTATCATGTGAGCTAGTACATAAAGAATCCGGCTTAGTTTGTCGGTCACGTAAATAGTATTTTTCAAATTGCAATCCTGAATAGCATGATATATCTACTGCTGGACGTTAAATAGTCACCAATCGATGTTGTTATTTAGTCAATACATTACAATCACTTAATTTGATATGTTCTTATTATATTCTAGGGAGGGTTTCAGATTACCTATGATGTAAAAAGACAAAAATCTGTTATGATTGGAGAAGGACAAAGCATGGGATCCCTCTTTCATGAACATGTTCTCGATGATTATGCAAATGTAAGAAATAGCATCTGTGTTTAATTGTTTGAGGAGATCATACAATTTCAAATATCTATATGAATTAAGCATGTACATTGTACTTGTTTTAATTTGTTTCATTTCCTTTTTAATATCAGACCAAATAAAATGTTTCTATATTTATTTCAATATAAGGCTAAATAAAACATTGGAATATTAAAACAAATTAAATGTGAAATCGTATTTTCCACCCCATTATCATGGTCGCCTACATTTTACGTTTGTTCAAGTCAAAAGTAATGCCTTTATATGGCTATGAAACCGTATTCGTATTTTTAGGTTGACCATCTAACTAATTTCTCACAGCTTAAAGGGAAACATACGTAACAGTTTACCACATTTTAATTGAACATCATTAGTGTCCTTCATATATACCTGAAAACACTTGGACACGTCTACAAACCTGAAAATCTTAAACTCAAATTATAGGAATGGCCAAATAATCTCGATAATAGTAATTTTCTAAATACTATGCAGACTTAATTCAGTTGAAAAAAAAAAAATGGTATCCTGTCTAAAAATACATAGGTTTTAAGACCACACATTCATATTACCTCTTCTATTGTATTTTGAAATTAAATCTGACATTATCATTTAGCATCTGAAAATACCTCGTATACATGCATTTGCTTTTATCAAATATATTGTAGGAAAAGAGTATGTTGTTTTGAATGGCAAATGCACCATTATGCCTCTGAAACGTAAAATGTTGACTGGAATTCCGAGTGAGTAGATGCATACTTAGTATTTATTTACTTGCCAAATATTTCATTACAGAATTTTAAAAGGAAAATTGTGAAAATAATAATTCCTATCTATATTACACTATAGTGGAGCAGAAGCTGCTTATCCTTGACATTGTTTGCGTTTGCACGTATACAGTGAAACCTGTCTAAACCGAACCTCTTCGGGACTTTTTGATTTTGTTCGGTTTTGGCAGATGTTCGGTTTAATCAGGTTAATGCATAAAATTTGATAAGATTGGACTTAAAACATGTTTGGTTTAGACAGGTTTTAGGTTTATTCAAGGTGCGGTTTTGACGGGTTTTCGACACTGTATTTGTATTTTTGTATGTACTCATCTCCAAAGTTTATGACTGTAATTTAGGCTTCAAGAATACTCAATGACATGCTTTCATTTATAACGTTACTTTATTTAAATAACTATTGCGAAATATTTTGATTTTACAAAGGCGATGCAAAAGATTATGTCGTCGTATTATGGATTTGATGATAAGAAGATTGGTATCGACATGTACTCTTTCCCATACGAAGGATCCCAGATAACTATATCTGTAATGAAAGAGGGATGTGTTCCCGTTGGAGAGCATATCACAGGAAAATCATTTCTGCTTGACGTCGGATTCATGGGAATGACCAGTGGTGTCAAGAATGCCACGGTCTTTGACATCCCTAAACCATGTCAGAGATCAATGTCACTGCGTTTCCTAGAACACAATGTAGGTACATTTAACTTTAGACTTAACATTTATAAATGTTTCAGACAAATATTTTAAACTATAATGTGTTACAAAATTACTTCATTGGTTATATACATGTGCCACAAAATGTTATCTTGAGATTTTGAGGGTAGTTGCATCACTATATCTTTCAAAAATGCTCAAATTAGCGTCCTTTCGTCGTAACAACACTTCATAAACTATTCTTCATAAATATTATAGACTGTTCTCGATGAAAATTCTGTCCATCAAATCAAGTGTAAGTCTCGCTTTATGTTGTTCGCTACAAATGAACTTTTGTATTCCAACCATGTACACAAATGTATATATATTGTTACAGTATGTGTAATGCATGATGCCCATCAAGTACAAAATTTACACATTTCTATAATTTGTAAATTTTATTGTTTCGCAGACTAGAAGACTTTTAAAACTAAACGACGTCGTAGCCAATATTTGGGTGACCTACATTTGCGCGAATTTGAATTTTGACAGGATTTACGTTTGCGCAAACAACTGGTATTACGTTTGCGCGAATCAAAATTGAGAATGAAAACGGGGAACGCGTCAAAGAGACAACAACCCGACCAAAGAGCAGAAAACAGCACAAGGCCTCTTTTGGGTCTTCAATACAGCGAGAAAATCCCGCAAATTCATATGTAATTTTTCTTAGTTTATTATAACTGTTTAATCCTGAAAATAACCTGAAGTTTACGATAATGTTGTTAAAATTGGTCATATTGATAAATACATAATGCATTCGTTAAAATAAACATGTAAAAGCAAAGTCTTCAATAAAATACAGTGTTTTACCTTGAAAGGAATATTTAAAGTATACAAAATATAGTCTGGAATAAAACACAGTATGTATGTTCTAGACATTGATTGTGCTAAATTTTTGCGTAAACAAAACTTTCCATTTGCGATCTGTTTTATTCTACTTTTGCATATTTTCTTGTTGAATCTCTAGGAAATGTATACATTTTCTACTCTTTATCTACACAGAAAATATATTCATCGAATATCAAGGACCTTTTCCCTTTATTTGACTCAGAGATTGTAATCGCTATTTTCAATCTCGATTTTCACATTGTCATTATAGTAAATTACAAAACAAATAATCTTTTAGGCTTTATTTCAGAATTCATAATATTTCAATTTTTCAAACCATTCTTAATAGAAACTTAAATTAATCCGCGGAAAAGTGGTAGTTTTTCAACAGGTGAATATCGGTTTAATAGATAACAAAACATTCGACAACCCATATTGTTATTTATATAGGTATACTTTTATGGTGCTAATACTTTGATTCTTTTGTGCATTTTTTTCAGAGCGTTGAATTTCTAAGGAATACCAGACACTTCTCTTCCATTCATTAACAATTGGAGTTAGTTATACAGCACACTTTTGTTCATCCTTACAGACCATGATTGGATCCGAAGTTTTCCCACATGAACTTAATATATTCTTCTTATAAAATGTACTTGCTATTCACAAATCATCAAAACTTACCATAAAGTATTGTGGTAGAAAATGACATTGGATAATTCCGGAGAATAAAGATCTGATTTTTAAGTTTTCAGTGTTTACACACTTTACTCTCATAACATATTTTATAATTTTAATCTCTTTTCAAGTATCATTTTATATGGATTCATAAATATGCCTACTTTATATTTTTAAAATATATAACAATTATAGATTCGCACCACCGCTGAAATTGAAGAATCATATATTACTACCTCTTTTAACCTTATGGGATTTGTTAGAAGTTTTGACACATTGTTAAAAAAATTGGTACATTTGAGACTATTGAAGTGTGAAGAATGTTGTTGAGTTTTTGGAGACTAAGTATATGTTCTACAAATAGAACTAGTTTGCCGTGTTTAAATATGAATGTTTTTTTCTCATTTGTTGTACAATTATCAATTTGTAGACTTTTCGACTTTGAAATAAACTCAGTGTTTCTATCGTAATTTGTCAAATATCTGTATTAAAAATATTTTTCGAAAACGGTTATTATAAAACATTCGTTTTGCTTTGACATTGTTTCCACTTGATTAAGAGGGTGTGCTCTTTACATATATAGTTGTTAAAAATTACAATCTAAAGCATATCAGTACAAACTAGAAGATCTAATGAGCCTGTGTCGCTCACCCGGATCTGTGTGCATATTCAACAATGGCAACTCTCCAACATTGTAGACTACGATATAACTCATGACTAGAAATATCCATCTTGTTGATAATTTTTGTTGTTTTACAGTAACTGTTTCTCTCTACTATAGTTTCTGACAAAACGCAAAACACAAAAATGGAGTTGAATTTCAGCTATGTTGACTAACACATATCATATATCTTGTCTTGCTAAACATTTATGTATTAGAATTCTCTATATCTATCATAGTTTTCAAGGTAATAGGCAAAATAGAAGAAAAAGACACGCACTGCTAAAAGGAGTCGACTGACGATTTCGGCTGCGTTTAACTATTAGTAGATCTTATCTTGCTGGGCATTTTTGTTTTAAAAGTTTTCTATAGCTATTATAGTTTCCAATGTAATAGGCAACATTGAAAAAAATAATTGTCATTTAAGGGCAATAGCTCATAAAAGTCGACTGATGATTTCTACTATGTAGGCATATTAGTAGGTCTTGTCTTGCTGGTCATTTTGCTTTTAGAGCTTCTCTACTTCTATTATAGTTCGCAAGATAACAGACCAACACACAAATCCAAATGGTAAAATCGTCATTTAAGGAAAATAATTCCTATTAGAGTCGACTCAAAATTTCGACCATTTTGCTTATTTGTAGATAATATCTTACTGATCGTATTTTTTATAAAAGTTCTCTCTATTCATGACAGTTTTAAGATTATGAGCAAACACAAAATGACAAAATCGTCATTGAAGGGCAAAACGAGGCGGAGATACCAAAAGGACATTCAAACTCATAAGTCGAAATCAAACTGACAATGCCATAGGAAAAACGAAAACGACGAAAAGACTAATAACAATACACAAAATACGACATAGAAAACTAAAGACTGAGCAACACGAACCCCATCAAAAACCGGGGTGATCTCAGGTGCTCCGGAAGGGTAAGCAGATTCTGCTCCAGTAGTGACACCCATCGTATTTCTCATGTAAATACAAACTCGGTGATAAGTCTAATTCGGTAGGTCATATTCGAAGAAATGAGGACGGGATTGTGGTTACCACAATTGGAACATATCCGCCGTCATCTGTGAAACAGATATTCAATATAAACGGTCAACCAACTCGTGATGGCGTCCGTAAAATTTTTGAAGGATGAATCAACTTCACCACTTGGAACTATTGGTTCGATAGCTTTCTTGTAAGCAGGAACCCTTTATCAAGGAAATTATGATAGAAAATGCAAGCTCTGGAATATCCTATCAGCTGGAGATATATACTGCATATGCAGGCGCTGCTGGAATGTTGCTACATAAAATGGAAAGTTCATAATTTGGAAGCCGAATTCATCTCATTTGTCGTAAAGTTTTTTTTCAACCGACCCTCATTGTCAATATTCATGCAAAAGGGATTTTACAGGCACTTGTATCATTTTACCAATTAATAAACAGCACTGGGTAGAAGTGTATCCGAAATTGTAACGGCTTAACATTTATTTATAATTTATATCTATAAATACACGTGAAGAAATAAATTCTTAATTAAAAGACATACACTAACACGTTTATGTAATTTCAAATAAAGCACAATTCCCAGAACAGCCTGCAACCAGCAACAAGTCCCTTTCATTATCATAAAAAGTTTGCAAGGCGTTTCAATACCATCCTTAAAACCAAGAACATCTACTACTCTCTTTCCGTCAGGTGATATTGCAACAACGGAGTGTTTTCTTTAAACGCGACATATACAATACCATATTTATCAATAGCTATGCCACTTGTACCTTTGCGAATTTCGTCCTTAAATTCCCAAAGTTTCTCGCCTTGAACACTAAAGCAGGACACTGAATTGTTGTTACGATTTGTAAAATAAACTGACTCGCCAGATGATGCAATATATCTCCAACCGTCCGTTGAAGAGTCTAACTTCACGATAGTAGACGAAGTACCGTCTTTTATGTTTACAACTGCAACACTAGCTTCGGCGCAATAATACATCAGCTCATCCTTATGCAACACCAAAGCAGGGATAGTTTGCTTTGATTTTGTTTTGATCATTTTAACTTGATGTCAAAAATATAAATATAAGAATAATGCCACACTGTGAATGCTATTGTCGTGTCATCAATACAAGCTATATCAAATGGCTTGAATTCTGAAAGAGGTATCTCACAATCCAAAGAACCATCGGCGTTAAATATCACCAGTCGTTTATTTTTATCACAGTCTAAAAATACATTTTCCATTAGGAAAAATAGCACAACCAGTTATGTTATACTCAGTACTAACCCCTTAGGCATTTGCAATTTTCGCAATAATGTTGCGTGTACATTGTCGACAGATTTTGGAATCAAGCTGGCAGACATTATCTGAGCTTGTTTATTCTTTTCAAATTTGATATCAACGGATGGTCGACTAGATTCAATTGATATCGATCCAAACATGCCAAATGACGTGATGCTTTGTAGTAAATTTTCAATCCCTCATTATGAGAACATTTCATGGAAAGCTGCTTCAAACGTTCATCGTCTGATAAAGATTGAACATAGGCCTCTTCAGACACGATTTTTTCTCTAGTTCTTTACTACCTATCAAAGTTTGTAAGTCGGATGCATGATTCTTAAGATGTGAAATGTTATTTTGTAACACTGCTATACTTTCTGATTTGTCCTCAAGTTCTTCTAACAGATCCTCAATTTTGGTCTTCACAGCACACTCAGATGTGTTCAATTCTTCCATAATCTCTTGTTCTAGTTTATCAAAATGTGAATTAATTTTTTCGCGTAACTGTTTGATGCAAGCGTCAATGTTTTGTCTTTGTTCTTTAATTTTAGTAATATTTGTTTGTCTATCTTGAACTACTCTATCGATGCTGTTTTTCAAGTCTTCTAGTGATTTTTGCAAACTTTCCAACAAACCGCTAGATTTACAAGTTTTCGCCATTTCCTCAATGGGTAACATCCCCGTACAATCTTTGTGACTTGTTGAAAGGCATAAATGACAACAGAGTTGATCGTGATGTGGACAGAATATTTGAAGTTTTTCTCATGTTCCATGCAGTGGTGCACTATGTTTGAAATATCAGTGGACAATTTTCTGTAATCCTCTATCAAAATAACGCCATGAAGTCGACTTGCTTTGGAAAAACTATGATGGCTATTACATTCAATACAGAGACCATCGTCACAATCCGTGCACCAGAAATTTGCTGTTTTCGTGATATGCTGGGCGTCACATATCCCACATAGAATATTTGTTGAGTTGTCCATTGAATCTAAAATGATTAAAACAATATCAAATAAACGCATACACCGGTTTGTATCAACTCAACTATCATGTGTATTACACAATTAGAAATGTCAAGAAGGCATGTCTGACTAATCTCAAAATGATGTATAAATAAATATAAATATATTATACAAAAATCTAATTATCCAATACATTATGTACGGGAAAGGATTTGTGAATGCATTGTCTTTTGACTCTTTGGTTATATATGCATATAATGTTTTGCATGTATACTCTACATACGTGCACACTTGCATATCAGGATAATAGAAGGGTACAGATTTCTGATCAATTATTCTACAAAGTGTGACGTGAATCAAACTAGGGATAAATAAAGGTCCGGATCCAAATAGTCAGGCTGATTCCCATATGCTCTAAACCTTTTGTTTGCAGTGTGTTTCATAACCCAATATTTGTGAATGATGATATAAATATCCACTGGATTGTGTATATATTTTGTGAGCAAAATTTCATAGACAAAAACTTGAGAATACAACATAATATATGTAATAGGTCAGCAACTACTATTTAATATTATTTTAATCAATAATCATTAAAATATTTTCTGTACAATTAATTTTTCACATTTATTGAGATAATATGTGGTATGATTGCCAATGAGACAATCCTCCACTAGAGATCAAATGACGTGGAAGACAACATCTATATGTCACCATATAGCCTTCAACAATTAGCAAAACCCGTACCGCATAATAAGCTATAAAAGTCACCGAAATGACAAATGTAAAACTTTTAAACGAAAAACGTACTGCTTGATTTATGTACAAAACAAACGAAAGCTAAATATGATATACAGCAACAAAAGACAGCCAATGAATGACAGGCAACTCACTTAGGACAGGCACACACATGATGTGGTGAGGTTAAACATGTTTGCGGGCACACAACCATTTCCTAACCTAGAAATGGTGTAACAGCACAACATAAGAACAAACTGTAAAAATCAGTAGCAATATGTGGTCATTTTTTCCATTATTTTATTTATTCTTAAGAAAATCTAACATCAGATTTTTCGTATTATTAATGTATCAGCCAATATAGCGGTGTTCGATACAAAGGACAAAACAACTAACAAAACACAAGACAAAAGTACAGATATGAGAGCACTAGCAGTTACTGAAAGCTAGTTCAAACCCAATAACAACTAATAAAACAAAATCAAGTATCTAAGGCTAAAATTTCAATCAGAACACATTCAATATGCAATGGATTTAGTGTATAGATAATCAGAGAAAACATGACAATGCCAAAATACAGGTATCGACAGATTGTTGGACCGTTTGTGTATAACAATAATATTTAGTTATGTTTTAATTCATTGATAACAAAATCTATATTTATACCGATAAAAACAATATTCAAATATCTAATTACGGTGTTCAATTGGTAATATTTAAGAATAAGTTTATTTACTGTGACTTGACTATAGGTGTTGCTGTTTACCTTTACCTATTGTTCAACCATATTTTAAAATTGACAATACAATTGGGACATTTAACTTGACCAGTTGGTATTGTTAAGAGTTGAGTCTACCTAGATGCTAACTGCACTGTTTTTAATTCACTTAACCCAACCTTACTGCATGCTTTTTCCTGAAGTTTTTCTTCACCTAGGGTTATTCTATTATAAAATTGATAGGGAAGAAAATATATTGGTTTTCATTGTTTTAAGCCCCCAATATAGATGATTAATCTAATTTTGACCCAATAATCTAAATCAGTCAAAGATTTTCGGAACTGCATTTTAATATGTATGAAAATTAAAACTGTTGTTACATAAATGAATCTTTAAATTTTAACCCTTATACATAGTATTGTCCAGTTGTCAGTGAAACAAGAAATAGCTATTTAGGTGTTTTCAGTTTCAGTTTTCAGATGGATATGTAATGTGTTTCTTCATATATTCCATTAAATTTTTCATTTTGGATTTTTATTCGCAGTGTATGAAGTCTATTGGAATCAACTTGCATAATATATTGGGATTTATTTTATTTGAATTCAATTTTAGATGCATTTAATTTTGCTTCTTAAAATGTGACTTTGAATGGATTGTCATGAATGTATCAAGGAGGAAATAATTCATTCAAAATGTTTTGTGTGGCTTTCACATGATGAAATAATTTTGGAGTATACTTACAGTGTTTTTCTTTGAAATCTGTGCATAAAAAACTGTGTTCACTCAAGGAAATTCACGTTTTATAAGATGGGATTTAGTTAATCTAAAAGTTAAAAAAAAAAATCAAAACTTGAATGCAAGTAGGAGAAATAAGTTCAACCAACATGTTTCTGTGTCTTTAAATGTTTAAATGTGATTTTGGAAATAATCATTATAAAATTCTTGATCTAATATGAATATGAAGATGATTCACCTGTTTAAATGGGATATATAACATAGAAAATGAAGTAAAATGTGAATACAGTGGATATAGTCAAATCTTAAGTGATAAAGTGAATAATAAAAGTAAAATATTCCAAAATTTCATTACGTGAGGATAACAATTTTAATGTGATATTGGAAATAATCATTATAAAATTCTGGATCTAATATTGTTTAATTTGGATATATATCAAGTGATATAGTGAAAATATAAATAAAATATTCCAAAAATTTGTAAAGTGAGGATTATTTATTTAGAATGTGATATAGGAAATGATCAAAAATTACAAAATTCTGGATCTAATATAAAGACTGTGCCTGTTTATTGGGATATATATCATGGGAAATTAAACAGAATACAGTGGATATAGAAAAAATCTAATGATATTGTGAAAATGTAAGAAAATATTCCAACAGGTTAATAGATTTAGCAATATAGTTTAAAATTACTTCAAATAGTGAAAACTGGAATACTGGATGGGATATCAAATATCAGTGTCAATAAATAAATAAATAAACCAGTTTTATTCATAACTATTATTTTTAATATTTCACTATGCATGAACACTTTGTACAAGGCTTATGTCAATAAGTATTGAACAAATGTCTAAACGAAGGAATGCACACATTTTTTCTTGTGTTTTTTAGTCAGGGAAATTATGGAAATTGTGAAATAATTCAGATTTCCATGAGAGTAAAAATAAATCTTTTGAGTTATCTCCCATTAGAAAGAGCGAATGAGATAAAAGAGGTCTTTATCAACAATATAAAAGAAATCCAAGCACTCATAGTGTTTGAATATGAAAACATTAAGAGGAAATGTAGTGCATTATATGACATGCAAGTTAATGCCCTGCAAGAAAAGAAACATATATATTCTTGTTCTGGCTTGCTCACTCTTGAAATTTGAAATGACAGTAAAATAAAAATCTCTCCTTTTTCTTCTAAATGTTGTGTTTCTTTGTAAATTGTATGGCCAATTACTTCAAGGAATACATTCATTTCAATGAAAAGACTGTAATTACAATGTGTATTCCCTTTACTTATTTTAGGATTCTCTAAAGAAAAACATGGGGAAATGAAATTAAAAGAAAAATCAGCAGTCTTTAGCAAATATTAGAACATGGAATAATTTTGCATATTGTGGCCATATTCTAGCTTTTTCATACCATATATACTTATTTAAACTGTAGGCATGTTATGTTATTTCACAAAGATAAAACTTGAAACCTAAATGCCACATGGATAAGTTTTGAAAAAACAGTGACAATTGAACAGGTAAAGTGATGGGACAGCATCAAGGTAGACTGTAAATGCATGAGTGATTACCTATTGTCAACTCTTAACAATACCAACTGGTCAATTTAAATGTCCCAATTGTATTGTCAATTTTACAATCTGGTTGAACAATAGGTAAAGGTAAACAGCAACACCTATAGTGAAGTCACAATAAAAGATCGATAAATTTACCCGAATCTTATCTGAATTTAAAAAAAACACCAGCAAAATAAGAATGTGCTATTCTGTTTGTGATTAGTTTTCTACAGTTACAATCACGTTTCCAAACAAATCTTTGTATCTATGAAAGAACTTAGTAAAAGTAAAATAACAAAATACCGAACTCAAGGAAAATTCAAAACGGAAAGTCCCTTATCAAAAGGTAAAATCAAAAGCTCAAACACATCAAACGAATGGAAAACAACTGTCCTATTCCTGACTTGGTGCAGGCATGCCTTATGAAGAAAATCGTGGATTAAACCTGGATTTATAGCTAGCTAAACCTCTCACTTGTATAACAGTCGCATAAAATTCCATTATTTCAGTAAATGTTTTAAGCAATTTGAAGTAACGAAATCCTTGAAATAATAATTCACCAGTAATATATAGATTATATTCATTTAAATCCAAGACGTGACTACAGACATGGGCATAGCGAACGAGTTGGGATCGTATGATTGCGTGTGCACTGGTGTTATTGAAAGCATTATAACACAGCGTTTTATAAGAAGTTCTTCAAATCCATTTGGTCAACTATGAATTGCCCTTATAAGAAGACAATCATGTTTTGGATTCTTAATATCATTCATAAGGGGTACCCAACACTTGGACTAAAACAGATTTGGATCGTTTAATTTTCATAAAATTTTGGCAAAATATTTATTTGACCTGTCGACAAAAATATAAAAAAATAAAAAATTAGAACCACACAACACACAACTTATAGGAATAATTTCATTGAATATATAGCAATGTGACAAACACTAATATTTATCATTTGATTTCTCTTTACTAATAGTATGTGATTAAAACGTTCAGCTGATTTTAAAGTGTAAACACCCTTGGTTCTTCTGTACCTCTTTAAGCAATAAGATTTTGACTTACAATGAAGATTTGTACTACCAGATTGCATGCTCTTTGAAACTTGTTTATATTGCACATTGAATTCTCCATCCTAAAATAATATTGCATTATTTTCCATTAACAGTTTAAATTTATGTTGAAAAATCTAATAACAGTGTCCTTATTGATTCCAACTACTAATGTATAATTGTAACTCATTGCTGTGAATCAAATTTTCAAGAAATTAGTGAAATTATCCCTTTTGGTAAAAATACGGAAGTAATTGATAAGATGTGTAAAATTTCCTAATCATTGATAAACACTTCTTAGTCAATCATAAAAAACACTGTACTACCCGATGAAACTATCAATATTTTGTATACTTCTTCAGTCATCAACTTCATTATTAACATCTGTAAGAATTTGTAGATTGATTTATTTTTGGTGTTTAACGCCACTGTCATCACCTTTGCTATATCATCACAGTCAGTTTTATTGGTTATGAAGACGGAACCAGAAAAACCACAAAACTTCTGCAGATAATACCCGATCCTTGTCAAATATGATAGGAGTCAAACACGCCTCACCAAAAGCAGTGTCTTAACTCAAAAGAATCAAATGAATACATATACCCATTTTGGATCTAGTTTATCACATGGAGGATTTGTTTTCCATAAATGGTCTGATCATTATTACAACTGATGTTTCTGTTACCTAGTAAATTATAATTTTGATGTATCTGTTAAAATATAATATCTGTAAACATATGTGATGTACAAATACCAATCGAGTTAATGAATTATTCTTCACTATTGAATTTAAAAAAATATAACTGTTCTATCAATTAGCAAGTATTGATTAAAATTCAGGATAATGAACTATAAATGCCCGTAAAGCTGAACTCATATCCCCGCATCTTTGATTTACGTCTTGATATGCTAATAAGTAAAATACAGGGAAGTAAACAAGATAGTAGTATAATTTCGGACTGTTTCTAGTGTTTATTTGTTGTTGTCTCAGAAGTATGCAGATCCTACATACATGCTCATTTGCATATCAGGATCTAACAATTATATACTAAGTCTCATATAAATATAATGAACCATATTGGAGGACTCCTGATGACCGGGCAAACCCCACTTGTCTGGAACGTCCTACTCAAATGCACATCAGTGTATTAGAATCTAACAATCTGCCTAGTTTCGTGTCAAAATTTTTGAAGTTGAAAGGGTCATAACACTACAAAATACTCAATGAACGAGCACATACTTCCCACATGATGCATGGACATTTGCATGTTAGGATCTAACAATGCACTAAATGTCATTTGGGTACGAAAAAGCATGAAGGAGAGCTGCGATGAGAAGGTTGATTCTAAAATGGGTAAAATAACTCTTCGTTGAAAAAGGCAAATTTTGGATATACTAAATAAAATTAAAAATTCTTAACATTCTGAGAAGTTGGGATTACGGAGGCGTGGCAAAATGGGTACCTCTCAGGTTAACCAATGTCAAAGACCGTTTGCTAAGGAAAACCAAAAAAGTGTAATTCTGATCAAATAGTAGTAACAAATATGATCCTGTCGATACAATTCACTTATCTTTTGGCTTTGCACAAGGTCATGTGTTTCTCATACTGTTTATACGTCAAAACACTAAATTCGTTGAATGTGTACTGATTGATTCTTTTGTCTGGGAGAACATGATTTATTTATTAGTTGTAATTGGCAACTAACTTTCAGTAACTGCGAGTACTTTTTTTATGTCGGTGCTTTGTGTCTATTGGTTTTATGTTAGTTGTTTTGTGTCTCGTATCGATCTTTTGAGTTAAACCAATTGCAACTGATTTTTACAGTTCTTATGTTGTGCTACATGTATTACACCACTGTCTGTCCCAATTCAGGAGCCTGTAGTTCAGTGGGTGTCGTTGCTTCATGTCTGTGATATTTGTTTTGCGTAGATTATTTTATTTTAAGTTAGGCCATTGGTTTTCTCGTTTGAATTTCTTCAAATTTTTCATGTCGGGGCCTTTTTAGCCGACTATACCGCATGGGTTTCTCTCATTGCTACAGGCCGTGCGGTGGCCTATCATTGCTTACTACTATTTATTTTATATGTGGTGGATAGTTGTCTCATTAGCAATCTTACCAAATCTCCTAATTTTAATGAGGTTCACAATGTTGTTAAACGGTGACAATTCTGAGAGAGTTGCACTACATTCTGATTATTAACAAAAATTATTCGGACGACGAAATTTAATAGCTTCACAAGATTCTGTCAAGCAGTTCCTGAGCAATTTCTATACAAAATTGAGATAGAAGTACGAACGGATAGACTTATCAACTAAGAAATGGAATACCCAATCACTATACACCACCTGCGTCAAAAACAGGGGTAAACAATTATGTGGATTTGAATTATGCTCGGTACTAATTACTAGAAATTTGTATAACATGACTTTCCTTTTAATTGAATTACGACACAGGGTTGTAGGTTAGGTGTTATAAATTTATATTAAATTTACAAATAATTCAGTCTTTTCGGTCTTGGTTCTTCAAATAACATGACCTTGAAAACATCCTTTGGAGGATATTTACAAACATTTTGTGTAATTCTGCTTTACATATGAAAGTTACGCAATTGAAAACATGAAATGTCAAGGTTTTAAAAATATTCTGGTCGAAAACTGGTGAGATGAAAGTAATTTACCTTGAATTCAACATTCAAGGTGTTTCCCTAACAGACACATCATAGACTTGTTATTGTATTTTGAATCTGAATTTTTACGAATTTTTGATATTTTCATAAGCAATTAGTATACTACGGTTAATTATTGGTTTAAAGACTAAAAGGCAGAAAGTTTTCAAATTTGACAATATCATCTGTATTCCGCGCTTCATACAAAATGTGCTTCGGTCAACGCTTTTACACCCCAATAGAATCATAAAAAGAAACATTTAATTCCTAACTAATCTAGAGTCAGGTTAATTCAGAAGTCTGTCTATATCGGAATATTGTATGACGACCTTTTATCACACGTTTATTGTGGTTAACTTGTTTTGAGGGATTGTTGTCTCATTGACGTATATTAAATAAATGGAGAATGTGCCCAAAGGACACAGATAACTTTACAAAGGGACATAACTCAAGAACGGTAAAAGTGAAGCCACAAAAATTCGAACTTGATCTTGAGTTTTGTGGTAGTAAGCATTATGTATAAGTTTCACAACATTTGGTTAGGCAAACTTAAGTTAGAGAACAGAAACGAAAAATGCAGCAATTTTTCCATTCGTAAAGGGGCATAACTCTAGAAGGGTAAAAGTGACGCCAAAAGAAATCAAATTTGATCTGTGTTTTGTGGTAATAAGCATTGTGCATAAGTTTCATAACATTTGTTTGAGGCAAAAAAAAGTTAAAGAACGGAAACTAATTTCGGGACGTACGTACGGACGGACGGACAGACGGACAAGGGTAACACTTAATGCCTCCCTCCGCTGCGGCGGGGGCATAACATATGTGTCGTATACACTAAAAGAGGTGTCTACCTATGTTCAAGTACCACTGGGTCTGCTGCTGCTGATGGACTATAAGTCTGCAAGCTAGGTACCAGTAGCCGTTATTGCAGTGTGATACATTAAAATTGTTCAAGAAAACTATAACTATTCATATTTTTATGTGAAAAGAGTCAATACAATATATCTATACCTGATTCTACAAGTGGAAGACCAGACGGTTCACGAGGAAGACTAGACTGTGTACAATGAAGACTAAACGGTTCACGAGGAAGACCAGACTGTTCACGAAGAAGACAAAACTGTTTACGAGGAAGACTATACTGTTCAAGAGGAAGACCAGAGAGTTTACGGAGGTGGTCTATACACTCTTGCACTTTTTATTCTTCTCTATTGGGAAACCATCATCACATTTATAGCACCTAAATATATATTATATGGTAGTTAATGTCATTCATGTTTTCCATTTAACTCAATCTGGTAGGATCACACGATTACCCTTTTATCTATATACTCTGTGAAAACTTAATTATGTCACCCGATCGACAATGTCGGGTGACATATTGCTTTTCCTCTGTTTCTTTGTTATTATGTCACCCGATCGACAATGTCGGGTGACATATTGCTTTTCCTCTGTTTCTTTTTTTATTATTATTCTTCCACCTAATTTTGTCCGGCAGTTTTTTGGAGCCAATGGAACCAATCTTAATGATAGTTCACTATAATGAGGAACACAAAATTTCGGGTTGCAGTAGGTCTTGAGACCATTAAAATGGATGCTGTTACCATGGAAACGGAACAAATGTGAAAAATCCAGTTTTTGGTTTTGGTGAATTATTTGGAGATGTTTAAACTTAGAATCATTATATTTTATAACATGAAGGTGCCGACTATATACTGGTTTTAGATGATTTTGGCACTCATTGGAACTACTATGTTGGCATGGAAACAATACCAAAATTTCAAAAATATGAAAATGCTCAAATTTTTGAAACTTCACAGTAACGATGAGCAACATTGGTTGATGTGGAATTTGGCGTTGGAATTTCCAAAATGTCTGCCGTTACCATGGAAACAATGCAAAACAAGTCAAAATGCTTCAAAACCTAAAAGTAGCATTAACTTTCT